>JAUMHM010057709.1:0-14682 GCA_032362435.1 Melikaiella ostensackeni
GTGTGTGTGTGTGTGTGTGTGTGTGTGTGTGTGTGTGTGTGTGTGTGTGTGTGTGTGTGTGTGTGTGTGTGTGAGTGGTTGAGATTAACTGATTGACTGATCGAAAGAGAGAGTGAATGAGTGATTAGTACAGTGATTGAGGAAGTGATTAAGTTATTGAGTGAGTGAGTCAGTAAGTAAGTCAGTAAGCGAGGAAGTAAATCAGTGAGTGAGTGACTGATTGATTGCAGGAGCAATCGAGTGTGCGACTGAGTGATTCATTAATTGACACAGTGAGTGAGTGAGTGATTGAGTGTGGGAGTGAGTGAATGAGTGGAAAAAAGCGATCTTATTTTCACGTCTTTGTGGAAAGAGATGCAAAAAATTCTACTTACTCACCGTTTCTTCAGACTTCTATCGGAGTTGCTCATTTGCGTCAATATTAATGTTCAGTAATCTGCTGTTCGTATACTTTACGTTTGGTTAATGTCGAGCGTACCTTAAGTACCATAGGATGCAGGCGGCATATGGATAGGTGCCCGAAATCCTGGCTCCTGATTGACATAATCCAGCAAGTGATTCCAACGCGTTGTAGCCATGGAACGGCATCCCTGTATCCGCTGTCAATCAAGAAAATACCTCTATTTTGAAACCACCCCCTAATAGCATTAGAATCCCTCTCATACTTTTTTTTCTAAATCGTTGCATCCTTGTTCTGATCATCCGAAAAGTATTGTCCCATCACAGATAATGTAAAGCCGTCTGGAGCAACAATCATAGTAGGTTTAATCAAATTCCGATGTTTGTGCTGAGAGAACGACTCTCTTAAAATACGAAAATTGCTACTTTTCTGTGTAAAGAAACAGGTACAATCGACTTCAGCAATGACTTTTGGTGTCTGCGGCTCTGGATTATAAAATGTATTCGCAAATTCCGTAACGTTCTTTTCGATGTATACTTGCCTTGTATTGCTCGGAATCCGCCATTTTCAGAAACAAACCTATGGTGCAAAGATTGTCTAACTTTTGCTATAACCAAGCTGACGGCGGCTCTACTTGGGTACTTAAATACATATCACTTTCAAAGAGTCACCCAATAAACCTTGCCTTACTTTACTTTAAAAAGTCAATCAGTGTTTTCTATATATGTATCTGTGACCTTCCTCTTGAAGTACAGGATCACGGTACGTAAAGAGAAGTGAGAATGTTTCTTTGCTAATTGACGAAATCCATTTGAATTCGTCGTCGTTGAAACAATTTTCATCTTCAATTTTATTTTGATTATTGGCCACATGCCTTAGTTGTTGCAAAAACATCTGTAACTCTTGTCCTTTGATTAGACATGGTAGATCAACTGATCTGAGTCCTTCCAGGATTAGTCTCGAGAAGCATCCCTTTTCGTCCAAGTGATGAGCAAAACTTCTAACATTTTCCGGAACCTAAATGTTACAAAAAAAAAATGTTTACTCTACACTGTCTACATTTTGTCCAGCAATGCATACAACCATAAGCAAGATGCACTTGCCGTTTGCGTTAATACATCTAAACGCATTGTTTTTGGATCAGCTCCTACAACACGTATTCCATCTGATATGGATCCATCACAATTAATACATAATCTTGATTTATTATTTGAGTCAAGAGGTGGGTATATATGTACTTACAAAGGAAGCCACCGGTTATACATGAAAAATTAGGTTACTGAATGAATACTAAATGTCATCCGTGAAACAACTAAATTTTTTTTTTGAAAGCTGCTGACTTCAAGAGGATAACATAGTTTTTTGTATGTCTGTATCAATTCAATTATTCTCATATACATACCTCGTACAAATTAGGATACCGTCACTCATACTACATTTACATAAATGAACTTGTGTTCTTTAAATAAATGCTTTTACTATTTATTTCGTGGTCAATGAAATCCCAAAGCGACACAAGCTAGCCACATCTTAGAGAAGCCCTGAATAAATAGGGCAGAGAATAGATTCATTTACCAAATACTTCTTTTCTAAAAAAAGGTATTTAATTCAAGTTTCTTCGCCATTCGAGGCAATTGTAATAATAAACGTTCTTGTTTGTTATAAACACTAAACTTCAAATGTAACAGGAGGTTAAATCAAAAGCTTCCTGGTAATTAATCCAGGCCGTCGACAGATTGCGATTGCAGGCTGCAACGTATTAGCAGAAGGTTCTGTCGATTAGCAGGTTTTCCCGACAGCTTGCTACGCCTCTTTTCGATCCACGTAGTTCGTAGATCTCTCTCGACACAGGTCCAATTCTCCGAACAATCCTGTCATTCAAGATAGCTATAAAGATCTTATACAGCATGTTCAGACAAGTTATTGGCCTGTAGTTCCTTGGGTTGGACAATTTTTCTTCCTTCTGTAGAATAACAGTGCGGTCTAACGCAAGCAACTGCAGAATAGGCACCTTCGACTTTAAATATGAGGTGAAGATCTGGATTGCGTTTGCGCTGACCCGGCATTCTACGGTCCGTTTCGGTTTCTTTGGAATCGAAATGCAGGGCTTATGACAAAGCCACAGGACGCATCCTCAGGTTGCACATAGAGGGTCCCTGTGCTGGAGGTTTCTGCGAAATATGGTTACAACGTCAATAAGCATTCGTGGACAACTGTCCAGAGATGGTTCTGCAGGAAAAAACCCCAATCTGAGGCGTGAACAACCGTGCCGAAAGCTGAATGGCACCTGGGTGAGGTGTCCTTTACGGTATATCTGGGATACCGGGCGATCTCCTAGAGAATGCAGCATTACATTTGCATGCGGGAGTAAACTTCTTCCGCCAGAAGTTCTTAATACCATCTTGTCTGGTAGCACAGAAATGCTTTTTGCCCCTTCGCGTTGTTGCACAGCTCCTTGAAATACATGATGTTCTTAGTGTCTTCATGCAATGGGTGTTGAAGTTCGTATATCTCTCTCCAAAAAGTCTCTACCTTCTCTGACGTAGGCGGATTATTGACAGAAGATGGGGGATCGCTGAAGAGTCCACGCCTAGCCGCGATTCATTTCAACCCAAACAATCTTGCCCTCTTCAGTTTTAATTTTTTTTCGTTTCTAGGATGGGTAATAAGTATTTTAATACCATGAATAAAAAAATCGTTAGACTCGTTTTCGAAAAAATTTAATTTCAAAATAAAAAAAAATTTATTTACAATTCTTTTTTTTTGTGAGCAGGGATGGGTTTTCTTTGCAGTTTCACATTTTTTTTCATTCATAGAATGCAGAAACACTATATTAAATAGAAAAAGTGCGCAATTTATACTCATGATGAAAAAAAAATTTTCTACTCAAAAATTTTCTTTTCATTTAGAAAGTAACTTATAGACAATCGGAAAATATTCATTAATACTTTACCAACTAAGTTGATTGTCAATTGTTTTTAGAGTCATGATGAAAATTTTATCGTGTTCGTGGATTGCTCATTGTCATGTCGAAAAATTCAGCTGTAACGCACGATGAAAATCGTAGTAAAATTTGTTTGCTATGCTTCGGAAAAACAAAGAGAGTGATCCATATATCCGAATCAATACAAGAGAAGATTGCTGAGGTACTTGAGTACGATGAAAATGATGATCAGTTGCCATGTGTTCTGTGCAGTGGGTGTAAAAGAGACGTTAGCCGAATAAAAAATGTTGATGATCTTAAGCTACCAGATTTTTCGAATATAAATCCTCTGAGAAAAATCACAAAATCAAATTGCAATGTTCCATGTGATTGTCAAGTTTGCCATCTTGCACGAATGCCACGAATCATGAAGTATTTAACTTCAATGAAAACCAACAAAGATGGTTTTATGTACAATATAAATTATACCATTTAAACGCATTTCAAAAACTGCATTTCTTATTCTAGCTACCTCAAGGAAGCCGTCTCTTGAAAAGCGTTGTAGCTACTGTTTCGTCTTAGTTGCAAGAGGAAAATCTCATAAATGCAACTTATCGTCTCGACTAAACAATATAAAAAAATGCATTTTAAAATCGAGTCCAAAACTGGAAGAGCAGGTGATTTCGTCTCTAGTAAAGGAAAAGATAAATGAAGTAGGACAGAAACCAACGACTGCGACATTCTCGCTTACACAACCTCGTGGTGGTCAACCTGTAATAATTACATGTGGCGCAAAAAGTCAGGTAAAATCTTTTAAACATTTACTTTCTGCAAGCGATTTCTTGAAAATTCGAACAAACTTCAATCTCAGTCTCAAAACAACCTGTGGAATTGCGACAGCTATTCGAGTAGCTTCAAAGAACTTCAAAATTGTTGAACCTCATTTAAAAGACAAACTTTCAGCTGAGAGACCCATTGCGTTGATAAATATTTCGGTTATGACAGATTCACATTTGTAAATGATAAAGCCGACAAGATTTCTGATGCTGTTGAGACGATTGCTTAGTGCACTGATGTCGAAAATTTTGTCCATTGTATTAAGGGAAAAAGACAATTGTCCGAATTTCATCTGAAGTTCGCGATAGATGGCGGAGGAGATTTTCTAAAAGTATGTTTATCTATTCAATTAACTGAAGAAATCGTTGAATCGGATAAAACTCGTCAAAAATATGAAGATGGAGTTTGTGCCAAGCAGTTCAAGGATTCAGGCGTAAAAAAAATGTTCATTCTTGGTTTGGCGCAGTGTTAACAAGAGAACTATAAAAATGTATCACTACTATGGTCTGCAATGAATCTTAACTCCTTAGGAGGAACGATTGCAACAGACCTGAAGCTCGCTGATATTTTAGTAGGAATCATGTCTCATAGCAGCCTTTTTCCTTGTACGTGGTGCTATGTAATGAAAAATAGTCTTGACGAACGTGGACTTCACAGAACAGTTGGAAATTCATTGAAAAATTATATGGATTGGCACGAATCAGGAGCTGTGAAGAAGAATGCGAAAAACTATAAGAATTGTGTACATCCTCCAATTGTGAGTAGTGATGTAGATAAAACGTTCCTCGAAATCATCCCTCCATCTGAATTGCATCTGTTGTTGGGCACAGTGAATACCTTATTCGCACACATGCTAGTTGAATTTGAAAATGACCCTTTAACATGGGCAAAATCCAGTAATACTTAACGCGAGATTACTCACAGTAGTCCAGCTTTTAAAGGAAATTCATGTAACACACTTCTCAACAAAGTAAACATTTCGCGTTCTAAGTGCAGCTTAGGCTCCTTGAAGTATGTCAAAGCTTTCGAAGATTTAAAAAAAGTTGCGACAACGTGCTTTGGTCAGAATTTGCATCTCAATTATAAAGAAAACATCGCCGCTTTTAGAAGGATCCACTTAGACCTGAACATCTTTGTTACTACTAAAATCCACGCAGTTTTCTACCACATAGAAGATTTTTGCGAAGAAAAACAGCAAGGCTTGGGATTTTATAGTGAGCAGACAATGGAGTCAGTTCATTTTGATTCTCAAACTATCTGGAAAAATTACGAAGTGTCTTGAGATCATCCAGAGTGCCATACACGATTCCTTCGTGCTCTGTGTGAATACAATAGTCTGATTTCAATCAAGTTATAATCTTATAGATCAATCTATTAAATATTGATGCTTTAAATAGCAGAAATCATATTTAAAGACTGCCTGTAAGTTACTTTCTAAATAAAAAGAGAATTTTTGAATAACAAAATTATTTTTGGTTTCTTATGAGTGAAAATTGCGCACTTTTTTCATTTAATATAGTGCTTCTGCATTCTATGCATGAAAAAAAAGTTTAAAACCGAGAAGAAAACCCAACCTTACTGACAAAAAAAAATTTATTGAAAATATGAAAAAAATTTTGTGAATAAAAAAAATTTAATTTTAAAATTAAATTTTTTCGAAAATGAGTATAGCGATTTTTTTATTTTTGGTCTTAAAATACTTGTTACCCATCCTAGAAACGAAAAAAATTTAAACTGAACAGGGCAAGATTGTTTGGGTTGAAATGAATCGAGACTAGGCGTGGCGGGTTAATTTGACTGGTGCATTGCTAGAACCTTAACTCCGTCGTCGATTAACTAATTACTTGAAATTTTTTGCATTATAAATGAATAGCTGACACTTTAAGGTTTCAATTAATCCCGTAATGTGCGTAAAAAGTGTATTTTAGAACGAAAAGAACAGCCGTTTAGTCTGTTTAGTTTAGTTTGATGAAATATCGGAGAACCTAACAGGCTGCAACCGGGAAAACTTATGCATTTTTAATGTTTGAAAGAGAATTGAAGACAAGTTAAAATTTATCACATCCCCCTGCATCAGAAGCTCGAATTTCACAGCATCAAGAGAGACAGATACGTAACAACCGTGGAAAGCGTAATGTTAATTTTAATTTAAAAGATAAAGTTATGGTTCGCGATGAAAAAGGGTGACAGGAAGTATAAATTCCGGGTACGATTACTAATGAACTAGTCCCGGGAGTTATGTATCGGGTGAGAATCGCGAACAGTAGGTTGATGAATCGTCATGTAAATCAAATGATCGAGCGGGGATCAGACGAAGGAAAAAACCCTACATGTAGAGAAACAAGTGTAGATAAAGATAAATAGGATGATGTTACAGTCTTAAGGAGATCAGAAGGACTCAAAGGAAAACCTAATGTGTAGATATAAGTTAGAGGGACACGGTAGTGACTAGCGTGATTATAGGAATGTATGAATATGGACAGCAATTACGGGAAGGGACGAGAGACCGAATGTCCACAGGTCCTGAGAACCCGTGTGATAAGGCAGATGTATGTATAGTATGCCGGAGTTAATCAATCGCTGGTTATAATAAATTACAGTTATTCGGAATCACTGAGCATTTATTATAGTACACCTTTCCTTTAAAAATATTACATATATTAATCAACTTCTCTTGAATCTATATATTTCCTCTGCGCTGTATTCCGGACGTATTTACATTTCTTTAAACATACATTTGCTTCCGTCCGCTGCTCCTTGTCTATTTCTTTGATATCTTTCGCGTCCCAGTATTTTTCCCTCTCAAACCCATCTTTTTTACTCTTGTATAGTTTACAATAATTTGATTTATTGATTTTTTGCCAATCGGTCTAACAGTCCTGTTCCATCTTCCTCAAAAACCCCTCTTTCTTAGTTACGTGACACATCTTTTTAATCTCTGCCATCTCATATCATCCTCAATGTCTCGCGATCTTCTACTTCTTTTAATTTTGACGCCAATTCTGAAACCGAATATCATCCATTTTTAATACTTCATAATGATAGTTACTCGCCTTTTTCTAGTCTCAATTTCCCCACTTCTTCCCGACTCTATTTTCCAGATATTTGCAGGAGTATTGCTGTCCAATCCTATGACCATTTTTACGCATCTACTCTGAACTTGCTCAATTTCTTCCTTTCTCCTCCATCCCCATATTTCGACACCGTAAAGCGCTCCTGCTTTCGCCAACACATCCAGTAGGTAAAACCTTCTCTTTAACGCGTTGATTCCTGCCCTTTTCATCACACCTTACGATGCGTTGATAGATTTTTGCGCTTTGCCTCCAAGGCTGCCAGGTGTTCGCTGAATGATCAGCCCGATGAAACCCAATAACCTAAATATTTTAATCTATCCACAACTTCGAGTGTTTCTCTTTTAAACTCCCATTCTTCTCCAGCTTTCTTTCTACATCCTTTCTTAAAGACTATAAAGTTGGGGGTTTTACCTTCACTTCTAATTTATTCTTATCAACGTATCTTTCCAGCGTCTTCAGCACTTCTTTCAGTCCATCTGCGTAATCGGAGATGATCGCTTAGTCATCCGCGAATTTCAAAGCAAAAACCTTCGATTTCTCAGTTACGGTTCCTCCTTCGTTTCTTCTAGTCCAATCATCATCTATATCGTCTAAAAAAAATGTTAAAGAGGGTCGGGCTCAAAGGACATCCTTATCCCACCTCTGTTTGTTCTAAACTTCTCTGAGATTCTCTCTTCAATCACTACCTCATTAAAAGTGTTCCTGTAAATACTCTTGATCATATTAAGCATTGTGCCCCTGATACCTGCTTGTTTATTATTTTCCCCTGTCAGATGTTAGATCTCCTCTCCATGTCCGTTCTCACATGGTACCTTCTCACTTCCGTCTAACACTACCTCTTCTTTTGGTATGACTCTTATTTTCCCGATATCTCACCACTTCTTATTTTAATACTATGAATAACACTTCTGCTTGTAAGTTTTCTCTCGAACTGTCAAAATTTGTCACTCACAAAGTCTCCCTGTATAATTTACAACTTTAACATCTCACTTTTTTGAGCTATGCTTAGCATTTATAGATTTTAAAAAAGCATTTGACACAGTCGACAGGAACATGCTCTTTGGAAAACTTTGAAAGTTGGGTATCAGGGGCAGAATGCCTGATATGTTCAAGAGTATTTACAGGAACACTTTTAATGCGGTAGTGACTAAAGGGGGAATCTCAGATAAGTTTAGAATAAAGAGAGAGGTGAAACAAGGATGTTCTTTGAGTTCGACTCTCTTAAATATTTTCTTAGGCGATATAGATGATGAGTGGACTAAAAGAAACGAAGGAGGAACCGTGATTGGGAAATCAAAGATTTTTACTTTGCCATTCGCGGATGACTTAGCGATCATCTCCGATTACGCGGATCGACTGAAAGAAGTGTTGAAGACGCTGGAAAGATACGATGATAAGAATAAATTAGAAGTGAATGTAAATAAACTCAAGCTTATGGTGTTTAAGAAACGAGGTAGGAAGAAAGCTGGAGGAGAATAGAAGTTTAAAGGAGAAACGCTGGAAGTATTAAATAGTTTCAAATTTAGGTTTTTGGTTTTCATTGGGCGGTTCCTTCAACAAACACCTAGCAGCCTTGGCAGGCAAAGTGCAAAAATCTATTAACGCAGCATGGGGTAAAATGAAAAGGGCATGAATCAACGCGTTAAAGAGAAGGCTTTACCTACTGGATGTGATGGCAAAAGCAGGAGCACTTTACGGGGTTGAAATATGGAGATGGAGAAGAACGGAAGAAGTTAAGCAAGTTCAGAGTAGATACGTAAAAATGATCATGGAATTGGACAGAAAAACTCCTGTGGATATCTGAAATAAAATTGGGAAGAAGAAGCGCGGAAATTAAGACTAAAAGAAAGGCGAGTAACTACCTTTATTAAATATTAGAAAGGGATGAGGATAGGTTACGGAACTGGCGTCAGCATCAGAAGAAGTAGGAGATGGTGAGACATTGAGGATGATATGGGAAGAAAGGGATCTAGAAGATGTATGAAGTAACTTAGGAAGAGGGGTAAACCATACAAAAGTGTAATAGATGGGATTGATAGGGAAAAATACTGGGACGCGAAAGATATCAAAGGAATAGACCAGGGACAGCGGACAATTGCCTTAGCCGTTTATGTGGGGAAGAGGAGGAGGATATGATTCACATTTGGAAAAGCAAAAAAGCTAGGCAACTTATTGAACGTGAAGCAGTTCAGGAAGTGGATGAGTGGTTGATGACTGGTAGATATAATTTCATATTGTTTGCGAAATATATGTGAAAACCATTGCAAAGTAGTTTGGGGAGCGCGTTCATTATATGATGTATCTTTAATTGTGATAATTTCATGAACACTGCTTCCTCATAGAGGATTGTTTTATTACAAAGAAATATATCTTTGACAAGAATCGGGCTGATATCTTCTCTATGATCGAGATGAAAGACTGCTATGAGAAAAGTATTTTCGATTGTAAAAGGAGTCTGAGGGGATGGAAAAAGAGATTTCGCCTGCGTCTTTTTATTATTTATTGTTTCTTATTTCTGTTTGCTTATTATTATTTAATGTTTATTTTTCTTAGGTCATAGAATATTTTTATATGCTGCAATAGATTCATTTCATCAACACGAATAAATTTCATACTGAGAATATTTGTGCATTTCAAAAATTGAGAATCTTCCTTCCTCGTAGAGGAAGCTTTGTGATGGTAACAATTTCGAGAAATTATGAATTGGTTTAACTAAACGGTCCTCAATTGATAAATACCTTATACAATGTTCTAAGCAATTTACCGAATGTGTGTGTATATGTATCACACTTTCTTGTGAACACGATAACTTGAAGACGATTGCAGATAAATTAATTAAATTTGGAGGTCTTATTTTCACGACCAGTATCTCAAAACTGACTGAAGAATTTCTAAAAATGACGATTACAATTTCTTTTCAGCACTTCACAATGTTTTAAAAATGATGAGTTTTTTAAAGCAAAACTTTTTTCATTAACGTCATTCGAGGTTGATGCAAGAATATAAAAGATTCCTCACCTTAAGACGACTTGAAATATTAACAAATTTTACTGAAGAGTAATGACCTATAATATTAATACACATTATTCAAGAATAAGGATATTATGGTCACTTATAATAGTTGAAAAATTTGTTTTTTACAGTAAAAATGTTTCCATCAACATAATTCCAAGTTGATGCAAGAATAGCAAATACTTTTTGATTCGAGACGAAGTGACTGACCTATATTTTCAAATAATTATACATATGATATAACAAAAAATATATAATAGTTTTGGAAAGATGTATGAAAACGTTTTTTAATTTTCCAAATCAAATCATAAATTTTTCTATGAAATAATTCTGTTAGACATTTTCTGATAGAGATTCTTCTGATAGAGATTGTGAATAAGGAAAGGGAGAAGTTCTGTCACATCCTACCCCCTTTCGAGATCGAAAAGTTATCAATAATTCCCATTTTTAGCAATTTCATAACTATGTCATTTGTTAATATTTTCGAAGTTATATCCGTCATCAGCACCTCAAAATATATTAGTATACGTGGTTTTACAGAACGAGAATAGAATTAGTTGAACGTGATTTTTACAGATTTTTAATTTTTTGTATTTTCTGGGGGAAAATGTGAAACTGTTTGGATCTCTCTAGTTCGATATTTTACTTTTGAACTAGAAAGAAGATTTTCTAAAAGATTCCAAATCACTCACTCCAAAATTCGGAAAAGTAATCAAAGTAAACTATTATCCATATCTTTACAAATTAACATTTGAATATTCATTCCGTGAAAGTTTATAGTTACATTCACATTATTATTCTTACAATAATATTACATCATCCGATTAGATTATTATTATAAATTTGTGCATTTTTTGTGAACTTATATTTAAAATTTTTTTTAAAAATTCTAATTTATGAAAATAAAGTTTCGAGTTTTTTTTAGAATGGTACAAAAGAACAAAAATGATGATGAACATTGATCGCAAAATGCTTTCAGCTATAGTAATGTGTAGTAATATAATTATGCTTTCTTTTTGACAAAGCAAATGCCTTTGCTACCAGAAAGCAAAGTGGCCATGAAATGAGCACCACACAATTATAAATAAAAACAAAGTGGACACACTTGAGATCGAATTCATAGCTAGTTTATCCTTTAAGCATTAAAATACTTGACAAATCTGTATATATCATTATTTTATTTTGTCATACAGGCTTGTTAAATACGTCAATCGATTTGTCTCATCATGACGAATAATTTAAGTAGTAATTAATTTGATAATTTAAGTTTTTCCCTTGCAAACGTTAGAAAAATTTACAAATCTTTACATATAACATCATTTGCTCATATAGTGCTTCTAAATACATCAGTCGATTCATGTTGTCAGAATGAACAAAGTTGGTACTTATGATGTTACTATATTTTTCATATTTTAACAAAAATTTACGCGTAAACGAAAAATTAAAAACATCAAATATTCTTCAAGGTGAAAATTCTTGTATGGAGATAGCTATAAACATTGTTTTGAATTATATCAACTAAATATCAACCCGTGTTTGAGAAAAATCGGGTCACAGAGCATGGTATTACTACCAATACTGTGATGAAAATTCTTAAAATTTCGAATTTTTTAAAGTCAATTTTTGCCATTCTCACGATATTTAATGAATGAACCTCAAACTTTTTTGTTAAAAATCGATTATTTCATTAAAATTTACGTAAAAAATTCGTTGTTTTGAGTTGCAACAATGATGATACTCCGAAGAATGAGAATAGTGAAGCTATGTTTGTATGTTTCAGTTTCATACAGTTTCTTGAGAAAAAAATTCTTATTTCGAGAACGTAACAAGTGAGCTAATACAAAAATGATCCCACTGTTTTCCTGTGGAAGTATTATTTGGATATCTGATTTATATTGAGCACTTTATATTGGGGCAGGATGAAAGTATACAGGAAAAAAGTTTAAATAAAACTGTACATTTTTACATTTTTCAATATTATATTCTAGATCAATGGACTCGTTTTCATTTTCGAATCAACGCATTTTCTTCACGCGTTAACTTTGATTTATGATAACACGGAAAGTTATAATTCAAAAACGGAAGTAATGTAACATTTAAAAGTGCGACTAAAATATCGAGAGTGTAGCTTGAGGGGCTCTCCCCCCAAGGGTCTATTCTTTACGATATTCCTATAAATAAACGCAATAAACTGAGGATATTGCACCTAGTTAAAAATGGCGTGTCCCTATGCTCTGACTTCTAACTGCTAAAAGGAAACAGAAATTATATAGACACTGTGACGTTATAGTTAAGTAGAGGTTAATTCTTTACGCTATACCTAAAAAACGAGCCTGAAAATGAATGCAGTAAACTGGGGATTTCCACTACTAATTGCAAGACCAAACTTAGAGCCATACAATAAGATTCTAGAACCAAGGATTTAAATATATTTATTGCATGACATCCTTATTCCAAGGCAACTGTCTAACAATACAATCTTTAAATTATAGATACGGACAGTATTTACTGACGTTGAAAATGTCTGGATATGCACTGTAAAACCGATTATTATGCGGAATTATGCAAAGGAAATTCAAATTATGTGTTGTTAAAATGAAATCTTTTTTGAGGCATAAGATGCACTTTTCAATTCCAAAAAATATCAATATTTTGAACGAGAAGAACATAAGAACACGTAAGTGAAGTGAAAATTCTGAAACTAATCGACTCATTTGAGCCAAACAAAAAAATTGTGGTTTGGCACACGAGCAAAGAAAAAAATGTTTAATGTCTTCTGTTCGGGCGTAGAATTTAAAAATTCATGAAAGTTTACCCATGGACTGAAAAATTATAACAAATTATTTCAGCTACATTTCTAAATATTGAATTACGATAAAAAATTAACAAATTGAAAAAAAATTGTTGTGCAAGATACAATTTTTTGAAAGCGAAAAATCCACATTTTGAATTTAGTTGATTGCACATTTTTTAAATAAAAGTTGTACATGTCAAATTTGGAACTTCTTCAGTTTAAGTCGAAGAAACATGTAAGTAGTTTGTTTGAATAAAAAATTGTACTTTTCCAAGCGTTTCTGAATCGTGAATTTTGCCTTTTTTGAACGATTTCAGCGCTTCAAAAACGAAGAACATTTTTTTACATAACAAAATAATCATATTTTTCGTTAATTGCAAATGCAGAAATTCGACATGTCTACTTTTTTCAAATGCAATTAACTAAATTCAAAACTAGCTTTGAATTTGATTTCGGGTGTTTCCACTTTCTAATTATGTTGATGATATGAAGAACCGATTTTTCGAATATTATAAATAACTATAAATTCCCTACTCTTCAACAAAATGTAATAAAATTTTAGATCAATCGATTCGCCTCGCATCAAAGAATCTTTTCTAATCTTGTATGAACTTTTAATGATTTCGATGAAAAATTTTTACCATAAAGAACCCATTTTTTAAATATTATAAAAAAAATCTAATGAATATTTTGAGACATTTTTGTTTCAGTTCTTAGATATTACTGGTGAAAATAAGCCCTCCAAATTTTATAAATATTTATCTGCAACCGTCTTCAAGTTATCATGTTAACAAAAAATACGACACTTATACACACCTGGATAATGACTTCGATCGTTGTAGTAGACATTTATTAACTGAGAAAGCTTTAATATTTTGTTTTTATTTTTTGATTAACTAGTGCATTTTTCTTCTGTCTTCATAGTAAACGTATTTGAAATGTTTACACATGGAAAAAGGACCCTTTAAAAACCTAGGTAAAACCTAGATGGAAAACTGCGTGAAGTTCAAAATATAATTTTTCTATAATTTGATTTTAAAAAAATATCCAAAATGGGTTGAAAATTCTATGTCTTACATTCACTGACGAATTTTTACATGCAAATATAGAAGGAGACATTTTTTGCAACTTTTTACATATATTTCGCAAAAAATGTGAAATTATGCGAAAAATATATAATTATGCGAGAAAAATATAATTATACGTTTTGATGTGATGTTAAATTCAGTATATCCATCATGGAAGCTAAATACTACGCGTCCTGGCGACTAGATGTCCCAAAGGCTAGCCGTCCGGCGACTAGTTGTCCTGGCGAATAGTTGCCCTGGCGACTAGTTGTCCTAGCGACTAGTTGTCCTAGCGACTAGTTGTCCTGGCGACTACTTATCCAGTGACACAGCGCAGAGAAAATAAACAGATTCAAAAAGAAGAAGATAAGACTTTTGTTCATTTATGTGAAATTTTTAAAGTGAAGATGTACCACAATAAACACTCAGTGATTCCGAATAACTGTCCTTCATATGAAAACAGGTAACCTCCATATTGGTAGTAATAGTAGTAATGTATAGCAATGTAGTAATCGTCGGGCGCCATTACGTAGAAATAGTAGATTCCTAAGCTTATCGATCACTGATAATTACTT
>JAUMHM010057730.1:0-14681 GCA_032362435.1 Melikaiella ostensackeni
ATTTATGCACTTCAGCGTCGAATCATCCGGAAACATCAATGGATTTTTCGAACAGAAATGTTAGAAGCAATGCTTCCGGAAACTCTAAAGCAGGAAATTTCGAAAGAAATAGCATCTTTTATGTCTCGCGCATTCTCGAAACTTCGATTTAAAGAACACGTGCCATGTTTCCAGAATGTTTGAAGACGGAGACGATTTTTAATGTAACAGCTCATCATGTTGCAAACTTCTGTGTATGAAAAATCGTTAGAGATATAATACATCAACGTTACCAGAAGGTGAGATTTCTGGAAGATACAAGTTCCTAGGAAGTTTAGCGAAGAGGTAGGGGTGGGTGGTGGCTCGGTCGGTAATACAGGGATCATTTCTATCGATCGAGGCAAGATTGCATGTCGGTTACCTACCTTACGGACTGTAGGTTAAACAGTTTTCGGTCACTTACCATCAGAGACAGTGGTGCCACCTGTCAGCGGCAGCTGGAACTACATAGCTAGACAACACATTTGGTCAATATTGCAGGGACCATCCTTATCGTTCGGGATACGGTTGCATGTCAGTTCCCTACCTCGCCGACTGAGTTACCCACTTTCGGTGAAATGCCGGTCACTGTTTCAGCGATTGAGGTGTTCCTCGAAACCCCCTATCTATACTACTGGAATATCATTTCGATGGATGTGAATTTTACGCGTTGCTATAAATCGCATGACAAGACATGTGACTTTGATAAAACAAAAAATTCAAAGGTCTTTTCAAAATGTATGCAAAACAGATGAAAATAGTCAAAAGTATGGGAAAAATTACTATTTTTATAATTTTTTCGATTTTGACTTCAGCATTTGGAAATATCCTCTTATTTTATAGTACGATATGAATAAAAATAAAGCATTACGTAAGTATGAAATTAACAAATTTAGCTTACATTATGAATTGTTTCATTAATAAATCTCAAGCTTCATCCTGAAATAGCAGTGCAGCGTGACCAGACAAAAAACGTGTTATACAGACTGCAAAGTGTTTTTCGAAATCCTTAAAACTAAAATACTCAACTCTACTACTTATTTTTATCTTTTTCAACACAATATAAGCAATATCTATAAATCTAAAGCATTTAAAAGTAGCGTAGATATTATCTACCAATTTTTCTTGATTAATTCATGATTTTCATCTTTTTCAACCCATTATAAGTGATATCCGTGAATCTAAAATATTAAAAAATAGTGTCAATATTATTTATCAACTTTTCATTTTAAATTTGTAGTTTGGGACAAGTGTGCGACGAGATATTTTGCGTACTTTTCCATTCATAATTCCTAAAGGCAGTCGTCGAAAATTTTGAAACTTCACTAAATTGTGCTTTGATATAAGCACTTTACTGAGAGATTTTCAGAAAAAATGTATTATTCGAAGGAAAAGAGGGAAATGACTGGGACTTTCAAGTAGTCAATATCTTGGCATCCACCCATAACATACGTAGATTTGAAAAAAATCCGATTATAGAATGAAAAATATTGGACTTAACTGAAAAATTGAATGCCTTTATCCGTGCTTACGTAGATTGTGAAAACAAATCCGGTGATACAATAAAGAAAATTGGACTCGACTCAAAAATTTAATACCTGTATCCATCACATTTTTTTATTATTTAATTTTCCGATTGACTAATCTTTTTTGAAATTCAGATTTTTTTCAATTGTAGTTACAATTAAAATGTCAACAAGAAAAACAACCGACGTAAACTTGGAAAAAGTGGAAGTGAAAGTTAATGTGAAAAAGTTATATAATCACCCCCTCGCACTACTGCTGGAAAATATCATGGTGCGCTTATAAGCAATTACTGACGTTTCAAATGTTCAATTTTGATAATATTGAAGCACAAGTGTAGCTCAGTGTCAATAAAGTATCCCAAAATCTAATAACCTTTTCGTAATGTGTCACTAGAGATGCATGCATTGGCTTAGAATATTCGATATTCGACGCGTGATCAATCGAATTTAAGAAGTCCGATCGACCGTTCATCGCATGTCGAAAAACCGACATTCGACAAGGGCAAGATTGGATTGTTTCTATTCAAATTCACGTGATACATCCGTCATCCGGATTAGGTTTACTTGCCCTAAATTTGTTGTACGGGAAATAATTTAATGATTTGTATGATAAATCTTTTTTATTTTGTTTACCTGTGGTGCTGAAGTTGTCCATATTCTTCGGCCTTCTTCAAGCGGAAGAAACTGAAAAAAATTAAATACCCAAAGTGTAATACGTACAGCGCACCTGAAAAACTTTTTCCATCGGCATTTCACCGCAAATATTCCGCAGGGATTGCATGTCAGCCGCGCTTACTCTACTCCTATTCTTTTCTTGATACGTCCGGGGCTTGCTATCATACAGCACAGTGGGTGCGAGCACAGAATTCAGTATTTAAATTTTAGCTTTATTCGTTACATTTTTACTTCTAATAATATCTTGTACACTGCCGATAATCTTTCTACCCTCGTTCATACGTCTGGATATCTCTGCATCTATCTTTCCGACAGCAGTAGTTGAACTTCCAAGATACATGAACTCATCAACTTATTCCATCCTATCCTCGTTCAAGGCAATGTTGCATACTGTTCTCTCACCCCTTCTTTCAATTAAGATAATTTTAGTTTTATTCGCTTTAATCTAAAGACCCATACTCTTCATGCTGATATCCAGTCTACTCATCATTCTCTGCAAATCGACGACTGATTACATAATACATTTATTTGAAGTGATATATTGTATAATGTCCAGGAACACATGATACCTGTAACTCGATTAAAATAAGGTAGATAGAAAAGAATGTAAGGATTGAAAATGGTTCAGCACTAAATAATTCAATTTGTTTCCCATGTAACTTGTTCATAATTCAAGATTTACCGATTAGTATCCTATGAGTTTCCGCAGATCTTTTCAGAATCGATTTAGAATTCAAACTGAACACAGGTTAAAAGACAAACATTATATTCTCCAGTACTAGGTAATTTCTGATTTCCAACTTTTCTTTCAACCCACCTTGGCACTCAATCAATTTATCATGTGTTCCTGGATATTATACAATACGTCAATTTGAATAAATATATCATGTGCTTAAGGAGACATTTCAGAACATCAGAGAAATATTATTCAAAATACAAGGGAATGTTCATCAAAAGTAATAAATCACATTGCTTTCTTCCTCTACTGGTTGATATCTAAATAAGAAAGAGGATGATGGATGGACTATCGAAATGAGTACAAAAAGAATATAAAGTAATATTTGTATTTATTCAAATTGAAACGAATAATAAGAATGCGTTTCATAATGTGACGAACATACACAGTGAATACTTAAATAAACAACTGCACCTATATTTCTAAAGATATAAATTTCCAAGAAATTTTTAGGTTTAAAGAAGTTGTAATCATAAACTTAAGAAAACCGAAACCGAAAAAAGACTACTATAAGGTGGAACATGCTAGACTTGAGAAGACGCTGGAAAGGGTAATTAATTAGCACTTTAGAAAATGCTATCTTTGTTGCTCAGAGCTTATTTGATTCATCATGTAAATATGTGGCACTGAAATATTTTTTTCATAATTTGCCTTAAAGATTCATCTGTAAATTCAAACTAGTTTTATGAACAAATAGGTGCAATTTTCAGGTAAATTATTTTCACTAATCTTTTCTTTGGTGAAGTCTTACATATTTCCATAACGATTCAAATTGACCCTCATAATTAAAATCCGATGATTTTTAATCAACAAAATTGGAAGAAACATAATAAAATTTGGACCTACAGTAATTGTCATCGAAAATAATATTTGGATGACTTACATTCTGCAGTGACAAAGTATACATTTTCCTTTTGAAAATTGGATTAAGCAACAAAGGCAACATTCTTTTAAATGGCAATTAATTACGCTTTCGAACGCTATCCCAACTGCCGCATGTTCATATTGAGAGAAAAAAAATGTTTTAAAAATCTTGACAAAACTTTAGTATCACTTTTAAATGTAAATTTCTTGAGCGATTTCAAAATAATTTCGGTTCTGGTTGAGTCCCTAGTTTTAACAGTTCGCAGAAATCATACATAAGAAATTCTTTGTATCCTTATATTCTTATTGTGTCCTTTCTTAAATATATATAATAATATAATGCTGCCGTATCACATACTATATCTATTTCATCTCTAATAAATTTTTGTCAAATTATTGTTTAGAACAAAAAATTACACAAAGCTTAAGTTAGCCCATCATTCACAGCAAGGTACATATGATTCACCATTCGCTATACTATGTGTTGAGTACGGAATGAAAATTTTCAAAATTTTCTGTTGTATGCAACCCTATTCAGTTGTTTCAACAACTTTAAAAGCATGCAAATACTTGCTGAATGAAATCGTATCTAATTTACGGTAAACGAAGAGATATTCCCACAACGCAGTAATTATTATATGAACCATTTTTCCGAATAGAGTGAAATGGTTGTCTTCTCCCTCTGAGAGAACCATATCTTTCGCACACTTAGTGTCGTACACACAGACTCAAGATATGCAAAATTTTTCTCTAGTAATTGTGAGAATAACATTTCTAAATCCAAAATCTTCTACAACTGTCGAATCTTTGTATAATAAATCAGAGCACTCCCTACCCACGTGGAAATCCTCGTGTTTTTTCTAAAGGATTTCATACCCTTGGTATAAATCACAACACTCGTTTTCCGCGTAGAAATCTTCGTGTTTTTCCGCGTGTATTTTCTCGAGGATTTCAAGAATTCAATACAATAAATCACAACAGGCTTGATCAGCATGGAAATTCTAGATGATTGTAGGAGCTTGGTACAATTAATCGCAACACCCTTTCTCCGCTTGTAAACCCTCGTGTTTTACTACGTGTATTTCCTCGAGAATTTTAAGAATTTGGTACAATAAATTAAAACCCAGTGGGCACCAAGATATCTCTCAAACGTCTTTAAAACGGTCCACAATGTCCGACGACTTCAAAGCCGGAAGTGGTTGCGGCATTAGAGAGACAATTTTTTTGTTTCTAGAAGACATTCTATGTGTATCGGTTTTGTTGTCGTTAAGACAACTTTTAGGATGTATAAAAAGACAAAGACAAGTATTTATTTACAGTATTTATTTTTTTACTACTTAAAAGCTGGAACACTGCAAAGATGTTATCTTTTCTAGTCTTTTGATTAACTCTATACATGATATTATACCTTAAAATGTATATGTACACTCAAACCTCGGTTTCAGTCCGGTGACGGGGGCTGTCTTCAAAGTGTTTTGGTCCCAAATCGGGGGGATCCAAGCCGTAAGAACTATTTCCTAAGATCACGCAATCTTCGAACGTGAGTTCGAACCTGATTACTCGCGTACTGCGCCTTTGTCTATACGCTGCTAGTGTTTCACGCTTGGTTTAACACCGTCTCTCGCCCTGCGCGACGGTTGAGAGACGTGGCCTGAAGTGTGATTTACCGCGGTTCTACTGGTATCCGGCCCTGGATCTCTTTTCGTCCACCTGAAATTCCACTAGGAAAGTGTACTTAGGTCAGACGAAAGGAGGCTCAATACCGTTTCACCCACGCCTCGGGTCACCATCTGCGTCATTGCACTCGTAGTGTTCTTTGTTCAAATTTGAATTATGGCAGTTTTTGCTTCGAATTATTTAAAAGTGTTCCGAATAGTGAATGTAACTTTCTAGGTATCTTTAGATAGTGACTGAAAGTACAAAAAACGGAGGTTTTTTTTTATTTAAACAGTGTTAATTACTCACGAACCCTCTTTCGTAACGTATACGTTAATGCTATTTTTGGCATTGTTGCAGAAACAGTTGACTTTTTTGAATGGAAAATCACACAGTCGCAAAAACGTCATAAAAATGTCGTCACGATGTCGTAAAGACTTTCGCCTACAGGTCTCAATTCATAGTTCAAAGTTTCGTGATTGAAATCGAGTCTAGCGAAAAGGAACACCTGAAATTATCATACTGGAAAATTTTGCTGGCTTTCAATTCCGAGGTGAACTGAAATTTTTTAAAAATATTGTCTGCATATGTAAGATGACCAATATCTAAATTCCAGAATTTAATCACACGTTTTCTTAAATTCAGATAGAGTTTTTACTTGAATGCGGATAAATTTGTCCTTCATTTTTCATTTCAGATTCGCATATAAAAGTATTTATAGTACATGTCTCTTATCTACAATAAGAGAAATAGTTTCTGAATTCTAAAATGATTATCTCCAATTTTTTCAATTAATATAGATATGCTTACAAACGATGAAGTCGTAACGATGTCGTAAAGACTTGAACCTACTAGTACCAATTCGCAATTCCAAGATTCCTAATCAATACAAGAAATAATTTTTGGATCCTAAAATTATTATCTTCGATTTTCAAAATTAGAAAGACATACTGTAAAACTTATGAAGCTTCATTAGGTAATATTATCAGGAAAATTAAATCCCTGTTAAAGAGTAAACTTTTCTCGAATGCCATATGGTATTGTTATTTATGATGCATTTTTTATTTTTTAAATATTAGTGAGTAAAAAGTAAGTTTCCCAAACTGAAATTAAACATTTGAAAAATATTTCAATATTTATCACAATAAATATGTCAATATGAGTTACCATGCCGTAACGATGTCGTAATGATGTCGTAAAACTTAAACCTAATAGTTCCAATTCGGAATTCTAAGATTCCCAATTAAATTCTAGCATCGTGAAATGGAATACCTGAAATTGTTGTATCCTACAATTTTGCTGGCCTTAAATTCAGAGATGAATTTAAATTCGAAGAAAATTTTTCGCATTTAATAAGGTATATATCTGACATACAGAATATAATCATACGTTTTCTTGAATTCAGACAACTTTTTACGTGAATGCAGAAATATTGAGCTCCATTGAACTTCAGTTTTGACCAGTTCATTTTATGGAGTAATAATTTAACGTATATTTGTCTTTACGGTGAGAAACAGGATAATCTGATTTCAAATTAGCATTTAGTATTCATAGATCATTATTTTAAAGCAGAGAAAAAATTCTGGATCTCAAAATGATTACCTGCAATTTCTCAAAGTAATTTTCACACGCCATGAAACTATTAAGCTTTTTCAGGTACCATTATGAAGAAAATTGAAATTCGTATTTAATTTTTGAACACATGTGATTCCTTTTCAGAAATACACTTGCCCTGAGTTTGCTGTGCTGTTATTAGGTATAAAATTTTCTTTGGTATTTTGAAACAGTTACTTATTTACCAAGTACAAAGTTTCCCATCACAATGTCAAAAAAATCGAAACATCTGCACGTAAAAAGTACAAGTAAAATATCGTATCTTAAAGACTTTCACCTACTAGTTGTAATTTGAAGCTTCAAAATTTGTAATTCAACTCGATCACAGTAAAAAGGAATTCCTGAAATTTTTACAACTCAAAATTTTGCTGCACCGAGAAAAAAATGATTCTTAATTTGAGAGAAAAATTTCTTTCCTTCAATCCTCTCACATTTTCCTCTCAAAAGGAGAATATTCTCGAGAAATTAGAGGATTTTCCACTTTTTTTGAGAGAAGAGAAGGCAAAAGATAGACTTTTGCATTTTCTTCTCAGATTGAACATAATACTCTAATGTGTAGATAAAATACTCTCAAATCAGAACTTACGCATGCGGAGTCGCTCAAGCGTAATGACCTCACTTGTTTAGTATCGGACGGTTTTGAGTGAACTGTTGTATTTTCAAGGATGCAGTGAACTATTACTTTTGAAAATTGGATGAATAGCTGATTGATAAGCAGTCAGACCTGATTCGAAATGCTTTGATTTGAAAATAAGTATCAATAAATTGAATACTGGAAGAGGCCACAAGCATCAAGTATTATAATGAGTTAATTAATTGTATTTAGTATTAATTGTATCTAGTATTAACTGATTTGAGTAAATTTCCATACTATTTTTATTAAAAATATATATATCTACTTATTTGAAAAAGACCTAACCTATAATCTTTCATATGTAGAAGTAAATGAAATACTCTACAAATGAGAGGATTGCATTCAAAACGGGTTAGAGGACCCTCTTCAATTGAAAAGATTTTTCCTCTTCATTTAAGAGGATCCCTCTGATTCAAGGATAATCCTCTCCAAGAGAAAACAGTCCTTTCCAATGAAGAGGAATACTTTTCATGCCAAATTGTAGATGAAAAATTGCTTCAAAATAAAAGGAATCCTCTCAAACGAAGAATATTTTTTTCTCGATGTGGCTTTTAATTCAGAGATAAACTTGAATTTTTTCAAATGTCTGCATCAAAGGCCAATACCTGGGGGAAAAACGGACGGCTAAGGATTGTAAATCCATCTGAGATTTTCTCTCTCGCTTGCCTTCGGCAGCCCTCTCTTTTACATTTGTCGTACTTCGCAAACGAGAATTGACAGCGTCTCAACGCAGAGGCCTCACTCAAAGGAAGCGTCCTTATGACAGTGCCTCTTGCGCCTGAATTTAAATCCTTCGATTTATGACTTAGAGTCTGAAGCTGAGGTTTCTCGTATAATAAGGCATTATCCTGATTACTCAATTAGGAGTTTTGAATAAAATAATAAAATTTAATAAAGGCGTTGTGAATATTTGTCAAAATATTATTATAATAAATCTTTGCTCTCCTGACACGAAAGTGCCGAATTGAAATTTGTTTATCTTGGTGTACAGAGTCATTGAAAAAAAGACCAAAGCTTATTTCGTCATCTAGTCGATATAGCGATCTTTCAAATTTAAATATCTCGACCAGAGTCAAACAAGGGAAATCAGAGCTTACTATCCCCAAATTTTAGCGTAAGTGCGCTTGAATAGTATAGTGATACTAGAATAAAGACATTTGATTTTATGATTAAATATAGTAACCAACACAACCGTTCGCTTGACTTTTCAATATAAGATAGTCGAACAAAGGAAAACAAACACTGTTGTCCCAGGGTAGATGCTTTGTGAATTTTATCAATACCTCGATACTCTTCAAAATTGAGAGTTAAGATATGATGTGAAGAAATTAATTATAAACGTGTGGTGTTTTGAATAACATGATATTATGAAAGAAAATTTATCTAAGGAAGAATAAAAGCAAATGAGAAAGAATGTTTATACTCGAGTAATCTCATATATATGATGAGAGATTGATGTCTTGTCTCCCAAGAATCAAGACGCTGAAGAGGGTAAGTAGAGGAATAAATTTTGCGGAATTTAGAAATGCGACAGAGAGTGTAACCAGAGGGATTCCAAGTTCGAACCAATCAATGAATTAAGTCCACATACATTTTTCAATATTGCAGAATGTTCCATATTCTAAGGAACAAGCAGTTAAGTTTTGATCAACTTGCATGGATAAAAATATAAACCATGTCTAACTATGATATCGATAATGAAAAGGTCGGTTCATAAGTTGGATTATGCAATATGGAAGTCGAGAAGGGAGCAAAAGTTTCGAGAAGTGATGAAAGGAGTAACGCGGTAATGCCGCGGTATATACATCTATCCTGGAGTTCCAGCCACAATACCTATGTCGTTTGCTGCACATAGTGTTCGAATCGTTGAATGGCCTGACGCTAATAATAATATTAGTCCGATATATGATCGAAACAACTGGCAAATTGGACAACATGTACTAACCCACCATCAGGTGGATATCGAAGCGGAAGACGCTGCGCATCTTTTTGGTGTAGGCAGACGACTGCCGCATTATCTACAACTTAGGCGGTGTACGAGTCCTAACAGCTACGCACAAGAATGCCTCTGGATAACTCGAACCCGAAGCCCCCCTCCCCCTCCAGAGAGGAGAAAGCAGCAGCGGAAGAGGCAGAAAGGAAAGGAGACGCCTATAATGCCAATGTCACATTAAAGATAAAATTCCAAGGAGTTGTTACTTATGATTCAAAGACCTTTAGTGGTACGTTTTCCTCTCGTGAGGTTGCAATACGAGCCAGAGATGAGGTGAGATCATGACCATCGTTCCGCAGTACACGGCGTTTTTATGTATGGTCCATGGGCCGAAAGGGGACTAAGTTACTCTGGCCTCCTTCTCGCACAGCATGATTGGCGCTACATCCTTCCTCGACCAACATGGCGGAATGTGTGTAAGGGCCCATGAGACAGGAGAAGACAGGTCGCTTGTGTAGTCATTCTCTCTCTTTCTGTCCTGTGGTAGGACAACTCTGGCGCTTTTGAGGAATGTGGTGTTGACTCTTGCTGCTCCGTCGACATCGTCACTCTCGTACGAATTTCGACGACAATGCGTAAAGAAAGAACAACTGATACATAAACATTCTTCCAACGTGCCTAAAGCGCCCTCTTTGAGTTTGATCCTCGTTACAAATTTCCAAGCGAGAAGAGATTGGAAGACCAGTGTCCGGTGCCCGCAAGAGGAGTTGTGCCTAATTGTCTTGAAGCGATAGGTAAAATCTTACCCTGTCACAAACTGTTTATACTTTTTATTTTAAGATGCAAGCAGAACAAATTTCATCAGTTTAAATTATGTTCTTTATTGATAACAAAAAGAATTCCATTACAGTTCTGCTTTATATTAACTCTTTAAGTTTTTGTCTGGTTTTACTTCGTAGTGAGTTAGGGTATTTCCATTTTTCAAATTCCATACCTACTCCGACGGTATAGAGTTCTGGCTATAAACATATCGCCGGATAAATTCCTGAAATTCTAGGCCCAGAATGAAACCTTTATGTACAGAAACGTAGCACAGGGGCGCTTTTGAAGTTAGAACTTGGAAAACAGCTTTTCGAGAAAAACTTATATAAGGTTGAAGAGTGCCGCAAGCGCACGCTTATATTCTCATTTTCAATATTGAATTTACCCACTGTCGGTCATTTCCGAAAAATAAGTATAATTTCGCCAAATAGAGTACAAATTTAATATATTGTTCCCTATCTCAAACTCGAAATCGATGTTATTTATCCTTGTTGAAAGAGACGATGAAGAAGCCGCACAAGAGGCAGAGAGCAAAGGAGACGCCTATAACCCCTACGTTAAATTAAAAATTAGAATTCAAGAAGTTGTTATTCATGATTCAGAGACATTGAGTGATACATTTTTCTCTTGTGAGTTTGCGATCCGAGTCAGAGATCGAGATGTAGCCAAGGCAAAGCGGAGCCGAGACGAAACGGAGGGCTCTGGCGAGTATTGCAATCGCACGAGAAAAATGTCATAATTGAAGCAAATGTAAGCGCTTGTATAGAAAATTCAGTTAGTGATGTAATGAAAATAACTGAGGAAAACAAAATGTCGTTGTGATTTCAAGTTCGGACCAATCAATGAATCAATTAACATACGTTTAAGTCCCCATACATTTTTCAATATTGCAGAATACTCCATATTCTAAGGAACAAGTAGTTAGTTTTTGATCAACCTGCATGAATATGAATATGAACCATGTGTAACTATGGTATGGATTATAAAAAGGTCGGGTCATATGTTAGATTATGCAATATGAAAGTCAAGGAGGGAGCAAAAGTTTTGAGAAGTGATGAAAAGGTTAACGCGGTAATGCCGCGGTATATGCATCTATCCTGAAGTTCCAGCCACAATTCCTATGTCGTTCGCTGCACATAGTGTTTGAGTCGTTGAATAGCCAGACGCTAATAATAATATTAGTCCAATATATGATCGAAACAACTGGCAAATTGGACAACATGTACTAACCCATCATCAGGTGCATATCGAAGCGGAAGACGCTGCGCATCTTTTTGGTGTAGGCAGACGACTGCCGCATTATCTACAACTTAGGCGGTGTACGAGTCCTAACAGCTACGCACAAGAATGCCTCTGGATAACTCGAACCCGAAGCCCCCCTCCCCCTCCAGAGAGGAGAAAGCAGCAGCGGAAGAGGCAGAAAGGAAAGGAGACGCCTATAATGCCAATGTCACATTAAAGATAAAATTCCAAGGAGTTGTTACTTATGATTCAAAGACCTTTAGTGGTACGTTTTCCTCTCGTGAGGTTGCAATACGAGCCAGAGATGAGGTGAGATCATGACCATCGTTCCGCAGTACACGGCGTTTTTATGTATGGTCCATGGGCCGAAAGGGGACTAAGTTACTCTGGCCTCCTTCTCGCACAGCATGATTGGCGCTACATCCTTCCTCGACCAACATGGCGGAATGTGTGTAAGGGCCCATGAGACAGGAGAAGACAGGTCGCTTGTGTAGTCATTCTCTCTCTTTCTGTCCTGTGGTAGGACAACTCTGGCGCTTTTGAGGAATGTGGTGTTGACTCTTGCTGCTCCGTCGACATCGTCACTCTCGTACGAATTTCGACGACAATGCGTAAAGAAAGAACAACTGATACATAAACATTCTTCCAACGTGCCTAAAGCGCCCTCTTTGAGTTTGATCCTCGTTACAAATTTCCAAGCGAGAAGAGATTGGAAGACCAGTGTCCGGTGCCCGCAAGAGGAGTTGTGCCTAATTGTCTTGAAGCGATAGGTAAAATCTTACCCTGTCACAAACTGTTTATACTTTTTATTTTAAGATGCAAGCAGAACAAATTTCATCAGTTTAAATTATGTTCTTTATTGATAACAAAAAGAATTCCATTACAGTTCTGCTTTATATTAACTCTTTAAGTTTTTGTCTGGTTTTACTTCGTAGTGAGTTAGGGTATTTCCATTTTTCAAATTCCATACCTACTTCGACGGTATAGAGTTCTGGCTATGGACATATCGCCGGATAAATTCCTGAAATTCTAGGCCCAGAATGAAACCTTTAGGTACAGAAACGTAGCACAGGGTCGCTCTTGAAGTTAGAACTTGGAAAACAGCTTTTCAAGAAAAACTTATATAAGGTTGAAGAGTGCCGCAAGCGCACGTTTATATTTTCATTTTCAATATTGAATTTACCCACGGTCGGTCATTTCCGAAAAATGAGTATAATTTTGCCAAATAGAGTATAAATTTAATATATTGTTCCCTATCCCAGTAGAGATTACAGGCCAGGGGAGATTAGACGCCATATTTTAGTCCAGTATGTTAGGTCGGATCCTTATCCTTAATTCGCAGTTCAAGACACACTCTCTGAACCTAAATTAGTGGCACTGCACTATTTATTAGTAAAATTCTACTAATTCAATTAGAGAAAAGTAAGCTATGCCGCGTCACGTTCGCTAACACAACGTACATGGAGAAAAAAATTCTGCCAAGGGCCATCCATAATTTACGTAATTCATTCTAGGAGAGGGGGGTGGGGTCTAGCCTAGTGTTATACAATGGTGAATAGCTACAGGGAAAAGTCGGGAAAAACAACACGAACGTGGAGGCGATTTTGAAACCAAAAAAAGCGATCTTTCCCACCACCCTGTTCAGGTTTGCTGTGATCTAGATGGTATTTAATTATTAACAAGTTTGAAAAAACCGGTTGAAAAAGTTTAAGACTTTAGTTCTGAATTCACTTCTCTCAATTTGATATTTATTTTTTTCATTTATTATTTCGAGCAAATGCATAATCATCAATAGATAATAATAAGAATAAAGTCATAAATATATTATTAATATAACTATCCCATATATTTTCAAAATGAATTGTTTTCATTCTGCTGAATCGTATTTTTCTTCTCTGAATAGTAGAATGACAATTCCCCATTCTTTTCAATCAGTAACAACATGTTGTAGGTCAATCGTTGAATGAATGCTTCTACGATTCACCGATCCCATTAATCTATCGTTGGCAATCTGCAATTCTTCCTTAAGATAAGCAATTCATGAGAACTCAAATTGCGATTGACACGGGGTCAATCGTTCCTCGTTTCCTGAGTTCATAACCATCATTTTATATCGGAAACAATCAACAAGAAAAGTTCAACAGTTTATGAGTAACTAAAATCACAATTAAACTAGTCAATATTTTAAATAATTGGCTTTAGTATAATATATACCTTACAACTATAACATATAACTATATGGAGGAAGCAGCAGCGCAAGAGGCAGAGAAGAAAGGAGATGTCTATAACCCCAACGTTGAATTGAAAATCAAACTTCAGAAAGTTATTACTTATGATTCAAATACCTTGAGTGGTACGTTTTTCTCGTGTGAGGTTGCAGTATGAGCAAGAGATCAAGATGTAGCCGAGGCAAAGTGGACCCGAGGCGAAACGGAGGGCTCTGGCGAGTATTGCAATCGCACGAGAAAAATGTCATAATTGAAGCAAATGGTATGGTATGGATTATGGAAAGGTCGGATCATAAGTTAGATTATGCAATATGAAAGTCAAGAAGGGAGCAAAAGTTTTGAGAAGTGATGAAAAGAGTAACGCGGTAATGCCGCGGTATATGCATCTATCCTGGAGTTCCAGCCACAATTCCTATCTCGTTCGCTGCACATAGTGTTTGAATCGCTGAATGGCCTGATGCTAATAATAATATTAGTCCAATATATGATCGCAACAACTGGCAAATTGGACAACATGTACTAATCCATCCTCAGGTGGATATCGGAGCGGAAGACGCTGCGCATTTTTTTGATGTAGGCAGACGACTGCCGCATTACCTACAACTTAGGCGGTGTACGAGCCCTGACAGCTATGCACAAGAATGCTTCTGGATAACTCGAACCCAAAGCCCCCCCCCCCCAGAGAGGAGAAAGCAGCAGCGCAAGAGGCAGAAAGGAAAGGAGACGCCTATAA
>JAUMHM010057750.1:0-14681 GCA_032362435.1 Melikaiella ostensackeni
TATTTATGTTGGATATTTGATCGCTTTGTGACGTTTGGGCAATCCCGTTGCATCCTCTTGTAAGCCTATGCATGACCCCAAAGCCCTCTCCATACGGAGAGGAGCGCAGCCACGTCTTTGGCCGATATGTCTGACTCACTGATGCAGTTACTGCCTGTGAGTGCTAGGCGTTTCCCCTTGATTGCGTGGCAGTGACAAATGGTACGATTAGATGTCTCATTAACCTTTCCGCACAGGCGAATGAAAGGGCTGTCTGCGAGCCCTATATTCTGCCTGTGGCAGCCAAACTTTCCATGCTCTATCAACACTTCTGTTAGGACATTGACTTCGTTCCTACCGAGCTTTCGTATTTCCGCAGCCCGTTAAAAGCTTAATTTTATATTCATGAGTGATTTATCTTATCTGCAGCCAGTGGCCTTATTCAACTCCTTCTGATGTTCTTCGGTCAGCCAACAGTTGATTTCTTCAGTAACCGACCTACTGGAAATGCCTATGACTGGTTTAGAACCAGTGAAGTCTTCTCTTACTGCTAGTTTTGCTAGCCTCTTCGAGATCTCATTGCCTCACTCCCTGTGTCCAGGGATTCAAATACCTAGAGTCACACGGTTTTCCGTCGCTAGATTATTCAGTGCTTCAAACACTCCCATACAAGTAGCGACGTAGTCGTTCCACTCAGGGTCATTATAGCAGCCCTACTGTCTGAGCAAATGCGAATATTCCTTCTATTACTATACTCCTATGCCTTATAGGCACACTGAACCATGGTCATGACCTCAGTTTGTAGGACTGTGGTGTAGGACCTCATCGAAATTGTGAAACCCATTCCACTCCTTCTGCAATACATACCGGTTCCTGCTTTCTCCTTGTTCTTGGAGCCATCTGTGAACCAGTCGTCCCCGTCACTAGGCACGTATGCCTCGCCGTTAGCCCATTCCTCTCTCGTAGATAAGGCTCACTCGATACTTCTTGTCGAAGAGGTAGCGAATAGGCTCTAACTCTGTTAGTGCTCCAATACCACAGTGGGTGTCGACCTGGAGGTACCAGTGACGCCTCTTAGAATCCTCTTAGAAAATCCTCTAATTCTTTCCAGTTTTTTACTTATGGCTCTCCTACAAAGCCAAAAGGTCGCTGTGAGCTCTTTGCACTCGTTTTTCAGGTACTCGTTCCATAACAGCTTCTCATTCAGGATGACTCCTAGGTATTTAGCTCGTTTGATGATTCTCAGTTGTTGCCCTCTCAGTTTCAGTATACTCGTGGTCTCCCACTTGTAACGTCTGGTGAATACAACCACGTCCGTCTTACTCGGATTGACCGATAATCTGGTCTTTTTGCGACACGTATCCACTATTCCAAGCACCACAGTACGAGCGATAAAACACCTTTCTGCGGGCATTCTTCAGTCGTTGTAAGGTTCTAATCGCCTAACATGTGGCAGGTCCATTCTACGCCTGCATTTGGCACACCATGTGCAATCATGGCCGCCATGATCACCTCTCTCGAGGTTTAGTTGAGGGCTCCTTCGATGTCCATAAAGATTCAAATCGCGAAGCCTTTCTGCTTGAGTTGTCATTCGATCAGGTTGACTGCTCCGCTTAGAGCCGTTTCGGTCGAGTGGCCAGCTCTGTAGGTGTGTGGCTCCTTATGCATTGGCCTTCTTGACAAGATCGTATCGCGGATGTATCCATCCGCAAGTCTTTTCAACGTTTTTAGTAGGAAAAATGTGAAGCTGATGGGACGGAAATCCTTGGGTGAAGTATAACCGATCCTACCCGCTTTCAGAATGAAGACCACTCTCGTGCCTCTCCATGCCGTGTGGACACATCCCAGTGTCAGACTAGCCCTAGTAAGTCTCACCAGCGGCCCCATGATAGACTCCCCAGCCTTCTTTAAGAAGACCGGGTATATGCCATACGGACCAAAAGACATGTATGGGCTGAAAGACTTCAGGGCCGACCTGATTCTGGAAGGGGTTACAATCTCGTGTGCTAGCCGCCATTGCTTGGCCTTACGTATTGTATCTCTGCATTCATCCCTCATTGCCGAGAATGAGGTCCATAGTTCTTCCGTTTTTCCAGTGCTGGCACGTCTGAACCTGTCTCTGCTTTCCCTGCGAAGCTCTTCGAGTTATCCGTTGCACCAGTACGTCTTCCCTGCCTTTCGGACTCTTGTGGGTCGACAGTTTGTTTCATAAGTAAATTTGATGGCCTCCGTGAAAGTTTTGGCTGCTATCTCCAGGGTGTCCACGTCTCTAATTGATTTGGGCACAGCAGATGGATTTTCCAGTTTACCTGGAATCCACGCCATAGCTCTCAACATCCTTTGGAGTAATTCAACCCCACCCACTTTAAGATCTGCACTTTCCCAGGGCCTTGTCTCGGCCACTTTATTTTGCAGCCAAGCTTTAGCCGCTGGGTCGGCTGCGACAATTATGAAAACCCTTCCCCTACAGAAGGAGGTCACAAATTTTGGCCATTCATTTGGGGACACTCTTTCGAGTGCCTTTCAGTTGGCCTCTCTGCAGAGCTTGAACTGATCCGCAGTAAGCATCGAGTCTGGGTAGCCCGTTGCCGCCACCATCATCGTCAGGGGTTTAGCCCTCTGGGCAGCCGTCAATCCAGCCCCCGACGACTCCCTGTTCGCCTCTGTGCTGGCTGTCGGCGTTCTTGTTGCCGGTGTTCCAACACCCGCAGCCGCTCTTCTAGCCTGCTGCGCTTGCCTCCTCAGGTTCCTTTTCAATGAACCGTTAATACCTCTCTTTTTGGGGGGGGACTCGTTGGTTGCTCCCGCCTCCATAGCCTTATTCAGGGGGACCGTCGATCTCTCAGCTCCCAAGGGAACCGGGGGCACAGGCGCCGCCTAAGTTTTGCCAGCCGGAGAGACAGATCGAGTGAAAAGGGTTGTGTTAGACCTATTCCGGCCCAACGTCTTTCCCCCCTCCGCCACCTCCCTTCCTCCTTCTTTCTCCAAATTTTTGTTTTTTGTAGACTTCATTTCAGTCCCACGAGAAGTTAGGAAAATGAAAATTCCCACTTACCGGAGAGCTTGTTTACAGGGACCCTACCATTCATATCCATATTCATGCAGACCGAGTGCCGTTTGACCCCCTGTCCCGCACGCTTAGACCTCATCATCAACTACAAGGTGCTACAGCCCGTAGAGGAGGTTATTGAAATTAGCTTCTTGAACTTTATTACGGTACATTCAAATTCGTAAAGGGCCAAATAAAGTTGGTTTCATACTGTCATATTACATAGGTGAATAAACCTGGAAGTACCACCATGCCCAAACGACGCATACCCTATTCCAAAATTAAGGGCTTATTTAAGGCTCATTAAGTATCCAAAAGCCAAACTTAGGGCTCTGCAATTTAAAAAAAAAAAGGTACCTACCCTCAAAAATAAATATGCACTAAACATAAAAGTAAGTGAACCAGAATTTAGAGCTATTTCGAGGCTCTCCAGTGCCCCCAAAATTACTTTTTGAAAACCATTCCTTAACATTGAAAAACTACCCCGAAACCAAAGAACCAGAAAGAGTTTGTAATATTTTTTAGCTGACCGTAAACGTCAAACGCTTTTCCAAAAACTTCCCCTGACACTCAAAAATCACCTCTTGAAAGAATTTGTCATTGAACTGAAAATTTACTTTATCAGCAGTTTTTGCTTTTCGCGGATCGTGCCCAAACAATGTATGTCCTAACCCAAAATTAAGGGTTCCTTGAGGAATAATTTGAAAGCAAAAGCCAAACTTTAGAGCTCTGCATTTTTTGGCAGAAATGCATGGTACTGACAGCTTGACGTCAAGCTAGCAGTACCATGGTAGAAATATATGTTGCATCAACTTTTTTCTTTCACACGAATTTAGGCCTTATTTAGGGCTCTTAAATGGCCCTAGAACAAGTTTGTAAGAAACATCTCCTATCACCTAATACTGCCCTTAAAAATAAATTTGCACCAAATATAAAAGTGAGTTCATCAGAATTTAGGGTCTTCTTTAGGGGTTAGAATATTTGCGGGTTGGGTCGGGTTTCTGGGTTGAACCGTCAACCTGTAATCAACCCGACAAGCTGTATTCCGCTGGAAAACTTGCACACAACCCGCAAACCCGAAGTTATCATGCGAACCCGCGTTTAACTTGAAAATCTGAACCACTCTGTAGGAACAAGATGACCAACAAAATCGGAAATTTTCATGAGACCGGAAAAAGATTCTGTAAAATCGAAATCACTTTTTAAAGATAAAACAAATGTCCACTCCTAAACTAAAGTGTTGTTTTTCTAAAAAACAGATGCGGAGATTCTACCAAAAATCTTAGAAATCTTACTCATACTTTAACGTTATAGCCGAGACTTTTTTCTCGATATTCTAAGTGTTAAGTTAGTCGTGAGGTTTAGTCGTTAGCGATCGAACGCGTTACGTAAACTTAAACTTAGATTAGTTGGTTCGAAATCTGTCACAGCCCGCAGAATTCACATATTTAGAGCGGTAGACTTTGTATTCTTTCATTGAAACTGTACCTAACAGTTCGACTCATTTTACCTAACTGGTAGATAATCCACATCTCATTTTACCCAACTGTCAGGTAATCTTTATCATTTAGTTGTATTATTTCTTACTGAATCGCGAATTAAATTATAATGAATTTATATTAGTAATTGATATTTTCATATCAAATATTACCCTATTTCATTTTACATAACTGAAATTGTAGCGGCATTTTCTCAGCGTTAGAGTTTGTTTTTAGTAAAATGCTTTTTGAGTGCGAGAAGTGATTTTTGGAATAGTATTTGATGTTTTTGGACAGCTAGAAAATATTCCAAACTCTTGCTATACTTTTTCTTGTACTTAAGCAGTAGTTTTGGTTTAAAAAAATGCAGAGCCCTAACTTTGGCTTTTGTGAACTAAATTAGCTTTGAAAGAACCTATAATTTTGGCATAGGGCATACATTGCTTAGTTATGGTCCGAGCAAAGAAAAAACTGCTGATAAACTTAATTTTCAGTTCAATGACAAGTTCTTTCAAGAGATGGTTTTTGAGTGTTAGGGGTGGTTTCTGGAAAAACGTTTGATGTTTTCGGTCAGCTAGAAAATATTCCAAACTCTTTCTGGTTCTTTGGCTTCAAAGTAGTTTTTCAATGTTAAGGGCTGATTTTGAAAAATTGGTTCGCGGGTCACGCAAGAGCCCTAAATTCCTGTAAAATGAAAAATTGATGCAAAAAAATTGTCTAGCATGGTACTGCTAGCTCAGCGGCGTAGCCAGGAATTTTCTCCGGGGAGGGGGGAGGGGCTTGTGTATAGGCAAAGAGTGGGAGAAAGTGCAACTGAAGAATTAAAATTGTTCATATCTAATACACTAGAGCTCCCATATAAGAACAGTTTCGGGGGTTGCTCTGCACTGGCCTTGGTCCTAAACCGGTACCCTCGAAACGTAAAGAGTCAGGGCCGCGTGAACTCCGCTACTGGAGGCGACGCATTGCTGATACTCCCTGCCCGCTGAGAAACTGCGTGGGCCAGCAGTTTTAGGAATTCTTAAATCGGATGCGCTTATATGGGAGCTCTAGTGTATGATAAAGGCAATAAAGAATTAATAGAATGAAACTATTCATTTTTATTCAATAATCAAAAGGAGATACGCGTGAATTCAGCCTGAGAATTATTGTCCAGAAAGGCAATTTTAAAAATCGTTCGAATTTTAATTTTAAGGGCTGATACTTGCAGGAAATTTCAAGGTGCACTTTTTCCCCTCATGCCAAAATTTGTAGCTTTTGTAGCTTTTGAAGTAATTGGTAGAAAGTAGATTTTTTGAATACAAAAAATCTCCATTTTTTTCACTTCACCTCGCTCAAACTGAGCCATTTTCAATTTTTTTTGTATTTATTAATACTAAATAACATGTTTGAGTCTTCTAGAACTATTTAAGAAAGAAAAACTTGAATATTTTAATAATCAAAAAAGTTATAAATTTTTTTTTAGACTTTGCAAAAATCATGAATTTTAACCTTCAAGCGGTTCGTTTATCGAGCGAATCTTAAGCAACGGCAAACTTCCAGTGAGGAAATTGTTAATTAAGGTTCAGAGAAGTTTTCTAAAAAGTTTTAGTTCAATTTGAATAATGTTTAAAAAATTATAAATGTTTTAAATTGCAAGCGACAATCTCAACGCTGCACGATACACGTGCCTCTTCGGCTACGAATGTGTTGCAGCGAACGACATGACGGTCAAGTCGGATACCAAAATAATACATAAGATATTATCATTGAAATAATTTATTCATTAGACATTTGGAAAAATAAATTATTGAAATAATATTTTATTAAAAACTACTTTCAATCATTTTCATTACCCTGTTCAGTTTCTTCGGCTCCTGGACTCAGAGTTGTTACTTTAAAAAAATACTTTTACTTTTAAATAAAAATAAAATGAGATACTTTTACTTCTTTAATTTAAAATAAATTTCAGCACTTTTCTTATGATTATATACTTCTTCGTTTACCTCTCCTTCTGTCTCATTTTCATAGCAAGTGTTGCACACGTCAGTTCTAAGTAATTTAAAGGTGAACCCAACATGATGGTTAAAATAATTACAATAAGCAGTTTTACTTAACGTGAATTTAGCCCCTGTTTTTTCTGAATATTATTCTCCGAACAATTTGTAAAATTCCATAAGATTTAATGAAGGATTTTCAAAATATGATAGATTACTTGAATTTCGTTTGTAATGCGAACTGCGATGTTGGATTGATTCACAATGCTCTTTAATCATACTTTTTAAATCTTCCGTTAATTTAAGACGACTTTCACGTCGTCCACCCACCAAAGTTTTTAAAGGCTGCTTATTTAAAATCTTTTTTTGAAAATTTTCAACTCTTCTTTTGCCCAAACACAGAAAAGCACCAAATAATTTCTTGCAAACTGAAACTTCTTTGTCAGTAGGAAATAAATCCAATGAATTAACCGCCCTATTTTTTCACCTGCATTTATTTCGATAGGATCCTTGCATTTTAACATTCCACTGAGAAGCAAATTTTGTTCATTATACTTCCCGAGGTCTCAAAAGTTTTCATGTATGTACCTTTTCTTGTTGACGACTTAAAAATGTTTGGTAACATTCTTCTCCACAGCAGGATTCGATAAGTTGAAAGATCTCTCTGGGATTATAATATTTTTAACACCGTCTTTTTTAGCTTCAGACTTTGCAATGTATTCTTTTCCCTAAAATAATAATAAATAATGCTATCAACTTCTTCATTGAAAAATAAACAAAATTACTTCAGGTTATCTATAAATAATTCAATAAAAGAAGTATTCAAGAAATCAAGAATAAAAAATAATCCTGAAATATTACATTTATAATAAAAGTTTACTTAAAATTTTTATTAACGGTTTCCAATCGTAACGGAATTCCAGAACATTTTTTTCCTATTTTTAATCCATAACTCTTCAAGCTTATTTCTTTTTCTACCTCAATTAATTTTGAGAATCTTTCTCAAATTATTAGGGTATTGACTAAAGCCTATCTTAATAATTTAAAAAAATAATAATTTCAATAATTTCATTTTTTCATTTTTTTTTCAATTCATTTCAATAATTTTTTTAATTTTGGAGCTATTCTAAAAAATATTCCATTCACTGGTTCTTGACTTCATTTATAGTATATTTTAGAAGAGAACTGCAAACGGTTGCTATTATTTGTTCTGGTATCCGACTTGACCTTCATATCGCCCGCTGTAACACTTTCTTAGCCATTAGTTGCAAAAGTCTTGTGGGTTGACATACGAAAAAAGTAAAAAAATAATTTTTGAATCCGTTAATATCTTCTGTTCACTTTTTTGATTTAAATATTCAAAAAAAATGTCCTATTGGTTCAAAACTTATGGCAAATTTTGTACTAGTACAGTTTTTTCTAGTGAACAGTAATAAGAAATTGGAAATTCAAAAACAAATTTCTTACCTACTTCAGAATCCTTTGAATTTGTACAAAAATATGTTTTTTGGATTGAGTTAAATGCACACTTTTTTTGAAAAACTTGAATATATCGAATATAAAATTCCTTCATCTGGAACCAAAGAAACATGTTATAATTTTGCTTTCATGAAAAAATTGTTCCTCAAGGTGTTTAAAACGTTCCAATATCGCAAAAAAAGATAATAAAATCCCAAAATCCCTAAATTAGGAGAAAAAATTTTTCCGAGAAAATAAAATTATGACATGTTTCTTTGGTTTAAGCTGAAGAAACTTCAGGTTCGACATAAAAAACTTTTTGCAAAATATGTGCGCACGACTCAGTAAGAGAAAACATGTTTTTTTTTGTATATTTTAAAAAAATTCTAAATTGGGCCAACATTTTTTTTTTTTCATTTCTTATTTTTCATTCAACTGTGCATATATAAGTAATTCGTCATTTTTGAAGCAATATGAAATTTTTTTGTGTAAAAATGACAAATGACTTACATAAAATGAATACGTATGACAACAAAATGATGGTACTGATGGTACGTATCACTGAAAATAATTTGACTCTAATTTTATTCAGAATACTACCCATCAAAGTGAAAAGCCCACTCTCTATAGGGGATTAACAATTTATAATGTGCTTTTTTCATATACCTCAAATATTTTCGGTCTTAATGATCAAAAATCAACTAGTAAAAATTAAAATGTGTGCCAGTAATAGAAAACTACCTTAAAATTTTAAAAGCAGCCCCTATTTTTCTTTTTTCATGGTTCTTCATATAATTTCTCGTAAGAAATGTCCCGGGATTGACTTCAGAAATATTGTTTAAATATTTCATAGTATTTTTAAAAATAATTTAAATCAATTTGAGTTTCGTTTTTGGGCCTTTCAACTACACTTAATAAAAGAAAATAGTAAAATACCGTCTTTTTGCGAAAAGTGCGTAACTGTTTTGTTTACTAGGATGTCGGAAGGTAAGGCTTGGACTTATTAAAAAATAATATCACCTCATGTAAACTAGTATATTACCCTGATTAGGGTGGTCTAAAACATTAACCCGCGCCCCCGGGCTTTTGAAATTAACATGCGGTTTTAAATTTGAGAAGCTAATTTTTTGAAAAAATGGATAGAAGAAGTACTCGTTATAAACTTTTTTATAAAAATTCATCACTTATGTTCATGATTATTGAACGCAGATGATGTAAAATGAAGATAATTTTGACCAAATGTTACTAATTCACTTTCATAAGTAATATTCTTCACTAAAGTGAATTAATGACATTTCTACCGTGAAGAGTTTTTTATGAAAAATTAGTACAATTTCTTTCTAAAACAATTCATAGAAACAGTTCGTACTATTTCATTAGTAAATTATAGTGATGTGTAAAATAATTCGATTTCATTCAGAATCAACATCTTAGCGTGAGTCATGAGTCGAATTTTTTGAAACCGACTCAAGGTGTGATCGAATCGAAAAAATCCAATTCGATTCAGTTTACACATCACCCATTATTCAGACATGTAAAAGACAGATTAGAATGTCAAAATTTGCCAATTTAAATTGCGTCAAAAATCTTTTTTTACGCCCCGAATTATAGGCCAGGTGAGAAATTTTAGTAGTATCCCTAAAAACCACCCTTATGACATGCACACCTAGAAATGTTGAAAATAGCAAGCTAGATTTTCATCTTTTTGGTTAAAAATACAACTGTTTGGTTGAAAATTAATCTGTTTTCGTTTTAAGAACTCAACTATTCTGTTGAAAATTCGTCTTCTTCGGTTAAATTCAACTGTTTTTTATTTTAAATAAGAATCTCTTTTGGTTGAAATAAAAACTATTACATGCTTTGTTGAGAATTCATTTGCTTCGGTTGACAAATTAACTACTTGGTTCAAAATTGGACTACCCTTATGAAAAAATATTATAGGAAATGGAATATGCTTCTGATTTTTTCGCGAGTATGGAAACAAAGGGCCTAGCCGGGCAAGCATAAAAAATCTGCCCCCGCAGGTATTAAGTTGAAATTCCTGTCATAGGTTCATATCCATATAAAGTACAATTTCTCCCAATGAAACTCTGCAAATGCATTTTTGTGGGAGTTATGGAGGGAGAAGGAAAAATTAAAAAGTGTTTTTTCTCGAAAACGGCTTAACGGATTTTGATAAACAAAATATATGTTGCACACACTAATGAAATTATTTTTGAAAAATTAAAAAATTTGTTGACAAAAATTAAGATAAAAAAAGTTTTTGAATTTTTCAAACAATTTTTTTGAGGTTATGTTCTGGAGTGAACACACCCGTATTTTACATAAACATTCTTAAAATTTCCTTCATAACATAAGTTTTGTTGAATTTTTTGAAGTGGTGCAACAATGCGAAAGAAAAATAAAAATCGCGTGGGCAACACTGCGCAGCGTTACGGTGTTCTGCTACGGCCCACAGTGATCAAAACCAGGAATTTAGTGTTCATAGTCGTCTACCGGCTCTATTTCTTGACGGATTTTAACATTTTTTCTTAGCAATTTAGAAATGCTCAGTTTTAAATATACAAGATCCTCGAACTCTTCGATTTTTCAACTCAATTTCGTGTGCTACAATATATAAACATATATAGTGACAAAATTAGCAATATTAAGAATATGATTTTTTATCTAAAAGAAAATTGTTTAAATAAATTCGCTAATAATAGAAATAATGGTAATAAACTTAAGGAACATAAATAATTATTTTAATGTACAAGTTAAATGTTATAAAGAATTGATTTAAACAAATTCTTCAGTATATCAGTTTGCTGTGGAAAAAAGTTTTTTTTTCCTAAAATCGTTGTAATTTATTATTAGAATTATAAACCATTTTTTAAGTTATTAAGTCCTATGGGCAGATCAATTAACGTAGTAGGAAAGTTAATATGGGAATCAGAACATTTCTCTTAAAGACGAAGTTTCATGAAAAAAATTTAAACTTCTGATTGCTCAATTTTTGTTTAGTCAGTTTGTTCAAAAATGGGAGTTACGAAAAAACCAAGCACCATTTGATTCTAGGTGAAAAATTACTTGGAGTCCATGTGTTGGACAATTTTTTACTCAAACCTCATTATGTAGTATAAATAAATGCGTAAGCGGGTGTCGTATCATGTAATTGTTTATTTATACCACATAACCAACAGGGTTTAAAAAAATTGTCTAATAAACAGAATTTATGTAATTTTTCCCGTAGAATCAAATGGTGCTATTAGTTTTTTCGTAACCCACATTTTAAAATGAATTGTCCAAACAAAAATTGTTTAAACAATCGAAAGATTAATTCTTTTCATGAAAAACCGTCTTTCAATGTAAATTTGCATTAATTCTAATTAATACCGAATTTATTCAAACAATTCTCTTTATGATGAAAAATCATATTCCTAATTTTGTTAATTTTATCACTATATTTATTTATATATTATTGCACACAAAATAAAATTGAAAAATTGAAGAGTTTGAAGATCTTAAACATTTAATATTGAGCATTTCTACAAAAAAATTTTTAATCTGTCATTCCTGGTTTTAACCACTGTGGGCCGAGAGCAGTGCACCATAACGCTTTTCAGTGTTGCATAAGCGATTTTAATTTTTGTCACATTGTTGCACTAAATGTTATAAAGGATCTTCTAAGAAATGTATCTGTAAAATATGGGCGTGGTCAATCTAGAACTTAACTTGAAAAAAAATTTTTGTACGTTTGATTGTTGTTATTTTTTTAAATCATTTAAAAAATAGTCTCATTAGGGTCCACAACATACATTTTGTTCATCAAAATCGGTTGAGCCGTTTTCGAGAAAAAACACTTTTCTATTTTTCTTTCCTCCTCCATAACTCCCACATAAATGCATTTTCATGGTTATAATTGGGAGAAATTTTACTTCACATGGACACGAACTTATGACAGAAATTTCAACTTAATACGCGTGGGGGCATATTTTATATGCTTACTCGGCTAGGGCCTTTAGTTAAAAGTATACGCGCCTATAGTGAAAAGTATACGTTTAACTATGGGCCCGTATACTTTGACGTATATATACGAAAAATTAAGGGCTACTCTACACTGACAAAAATGGACTATACCCGGTAATAAAAAATATGTTACCGGGTATAATCTTGAACAGCAATCTGGATCATGAAAAGTATGATCTGTAGACGTTAGAAAATACATATTACTGGATGATATCTTGGATTATAAAATATTATAATCTAAGATATTGAAAACTATAATCTAAGACTTTAAAATTTAATAGCCATATTATAATCCCGATCTATTTAATATAATTTCAAACATATATAATAACTTGTGCAAACGTATTCATAAAACACATTAGTTACCTATACAAAATTTTGATAGATGAAACGACCCAAGTATTGACCTTGGTATTGACTTTATCAAATTTGTTTTCATACCATAAATAATCAAGGGCTCATTTTAAGGGCTCTCCAAAATCATAAAAATAAATTTTCCAAAATCAACCCCTATCACTAAAAAACTACCTTTGATCGACCCCTATCATTCTAAAATCACTCCCAAACTGAAAATACAGATTTGTTATCAGAAAAAATACGTAGAGTTTCCAGCTTATATTCGAATTTGTTCATTTGAGTACAATCACAGCTCTATTGAAACAATGTGCAGAATTTTTTCCTCCATGAAAAAGATTATCTTCATTTTTGACATAAAACAATAGTTTGCTTAGAAAATAAGTAAAACGATGCTTTTTTGTGATTTACGCTGTTACTTCTTTGAACTGCAGCTATACTTGAAGTTCAAAATTTTAAAACTTTCTGAACACTTTTTTATTCAGAATCGTATAAAGACTATAATTGCTATACATTTTTCGCACTAAATGAAGTTGACCTATGGACACATTTCATACAAGTGTCTAATTTCAACTTTTTAAATAAATATTCCTATAGAAAAACTTAATTGTGCAAGTTTCTTCTCTGTACAAAAAAGTTTTAGCCTTTTCTTTTTTCGAAGTAAACGCGAAAAACCCGGTTTCTTAAAAAACAAATTTTTTCTGTCTCCTTTAACTTCACCTCGCGGTAGTTCCGTTAATTCTTGGAGTGACACTCTCGGATTGACACCTATCTAAATTTCCTTTGAGGTATGCTGGAAATTGTATTCATCCCCTACTTAGGAAGATCAAATAATCTCCGCAATAATCATAGTGGCTTGCAGCACGGATTTTTTAAACAACTCTACGACCCAAGGGATGATGTTACAACATCTCTATGAAAACAATCTCGGAGTGACACCGATCTAAATTTCCTCTAAGGGATGACAGAAATTTTTGTCCATCCCCTGCTGAGAAAGGTCGAAGAATTTCTGCAGTTATCAATGTGGTCGGACCCTAGGATTTTTTAAATAACTTAATGACCTAAGGGATGATGTTGCAACATCCCTATAAAAACACTCTCGGAGTAGCACCAATCTGAATCTACTTTGAGGTGTGCTAGAAATTTTGGTTCATCCCCTACTTAGAAAGATCAAAGAATTTTTGCAGTAATGAATGTGGTTGGACCGTAGGATTTTTTGATAGGACGCGTTAATGTCGCCCCCTGAGCCTAACCTTATTTCGTCAACGAGAGTACGTTATTTCAATTACTTTGGTGCCGACGAGTACTTTTTTTCCTGGAAAGGGGATCGGGATGTGGCCCGGAAGAAATTTGACAATCCCTTTTTTCCTCTTGAAAATATTGATATATTCGTGTGATTTCAGCAGGCGAAATAGCCACTTCGTTTTCAATAACTTAATGACCCAAGGGATGATGTTACAACATTCCTATGAAAACACTCTCGGAGTGACACCGATCTGAATTTACTTTGAGTTGTGCTAGAAATGTTGGTTCATCTCCTGCTTAGAAAGATCAAAAAATTTCTGCAGCAATCAATGTGGTCGGACTCTAGGATTTTTTAATAACTTAATGACCTAAGGGATAATGTTATAACGTCCCTATATGAAAACATAATGGAACATAAATGGGAGAGAATTCGGTTTTACGAGGAAGATATGAAAAATTAAATTTTGACGGAAAACACGATTTTAGAAATTCGTTTCCGGTTCCAAAGTCAAAGATAATATTTCTATAGGTTCAAGTTTGAGCGCGCCTAGGGCACGCGTTTGTCGAATCACGCGCTTCGCGCTCGTTACTGTATTTATCTCGCACTACGCACTCAGTCTATGTATTTCCCCCATATTTGTGCAGAAACCTTTTAAAATTAAAAGTTAAACCATTGACAATTGTAATTCGGTATTTGTGAATTCTATTTTGTTAAAGCTCCTTCGGCTTTAACGAATACATTCTCATAATGTGTCTCGCGCTTCGCACTCGATTAAAGTATGTGCGAAACGCGAAATTTTCTATACTATGTTGAAATCTATTATAATAATTTATGTTATATTAATTTATGTACCTCAGTTTTCCTAATTAATTATCTTTATTACTTAAAAAATAAGTATATTTATTTATTTATTTATATTTTACATTGGATTTGTTATAAATTTGTCTCGAATGAGCCGGAAAGGGGATAGTTGGAAGTCTATTTTTGATTTATGAGCCTTTTTGTTCTTTGTATTTGGTGCATGAAACGGCTCATAAAAAAGTAGATTTCATTTCAATCTTAATAACAATTTTAAAATGCCGTTAAACATTTTATTGTATCTTGTGCCGTTTTTCTATAAATTTGAATTTTTT
>JAUMHM010057761.1:0-14680 GCA_032362435.1 Melikaiella ostensackeni
ACAAGTTATTGGCCTGTAGTTCTTTGGGTTGGACAAGTCGCCTTTCTTCGGTAGGAGTACCGTGCGTCCTAACACCAACCACTGCGGAATGGGCGTCTCCGAGTTTAAATATGAGGTGGAAATCCGGGCCAGATGTTGGCGTGTAGAAGTAAACTTCTTTCACCAAAAGTTCTTGATACCATCCAGTCCGGTCGCGGAGAAGTTCCTCGTGCCCCTCAGTGCTTTCTACACCTCTTCGGCAGTGATTGGTGGGCATTGTTCCTCGGACGTTATGAGGTTGCTGCACAGCTCCTTGAAACGCATTATGTTTTGTGTGTCTTCATGTAGTGGGTGTTCAACCACGTGAATTTTTCTCCAAAGAGCCTGGATCTCCTCGGACGTAGACAGCTTATTGACAGAAATAGGTAGATCGCGGAAGAGGCACGATGGGTCAGCGAAAAACTGTTGATTCTCCCTGACCCATCTCTCTCTCTTCTGTATTCTCCTCCTAGCGTCAGATAACGCCCGTATTTTGTCAGCAATGTGCTGCTTGATCGTTAGCAGCTTTGACTTGTTCCATGTGTGATGGTGGACCCTCAGTTCGTGAGCGAATTTTCGGATCCTTACCGTAAACGGCTTACCAGATGTTATGTAGTCAATCACACACTGAATATGGGACGCGTTCTGTCTAGCGCATCCAATCTTCTCGTTCAGTTGATGCAAGCGCCTTTTGGTCCTTTGATCTATCGTCGACTTTCCCCTCGAGTTGAATCTTAGGAAGAATCTGGATGTTGATTATTCTCCTCGTCCTGAAATCGGCATCATCTCTTGGGGGATGCCTGATTTTCGCGGTTGGTTTTAATGTCGCTTCTACTTCTTCGTCTGCGGCTTGTTCTTTCAGCGATTGGGGAAGAATTACGCGTATATATCCTGTTTGCAAGAGGTTGTCCGCGCGGTTTCGCAACCTCTGTTGGGAAACGTGCGAAAGCTCTGGATGTTTCTGGCAACACTGAGTGTGCAGGCGCGCCATGTAACCTCTACGATCAGGTATGATGCTGGCATCGAAGCAGTCCAGCAAGTCATCCTTGAGTCGATCCGTCACTCAAGACGTCGACCGTCTCGCCGATCCGTCATCGTGTCTCCATCCAAATTATCTGCAGCACACCAAACTCGGTCGGCACTGCTTGTCGACCCATTGTCGGGTGCTCTGCGCGTTCGATTATTTTGAACCGCATTCACAACTGGGTTTGGTTCTTTCATAGTTGTTCCCACGAGAAGCTAGGGAAAGGGTTCGTCCACCCTTGCAGAGCCCCGCATGCAAGGGTAAGGCTGATACTCTAGGAGGTCGCCCGGTATCCCAGAGACACCGTTTGAGACAAATCACCCGTGCCATTCAGCTTTCGGCACGGTTGTTCACGCCTTAGCTTGGGGATCTTATAGCAGGATCATCCCTGACAATTGAGGGGCCGCCAACAAAAAGGGCTTATAGCCGAAATCGCGCATATAACTATTGACCGTCAGGCTGTTTTCAAAATATATCTAGAATTTGGATTTTGAACATTGGTACTTGTAGAGAATTTCATGGTGCATCTTTTTTATCTATAAATATGTTTTTTAATTATTCCAGTTTTGAAGTTATTTAAGAAAAATGTAATTTTTTTCTACAAAAATTTCAATACGTTTTTTTGAGATTAACTCGCCGTATCTTTAGCGCGTTTGAATATATTTGTCTGAAATTTTTATACAACATTCTTCAACATATCCTGTGACAGATAGAATGTTTAGAAAGCTCAAAAATACTCCAGGGCCGTATATTGAATTTTTTAAAAATATTTTTCCAAAATCTAGGTCAGTGGGGAAGTTTTGTAATATGGTTTATTGAGGTTTTCAAAGCGGAAAAGTTGTCCCTCGTGAGTCGAAGAAGTTTTTTGGGAAGTTTCAGATTCGTAGCTGTTAAGGGCGGCTATTTATAGCGTTTTTTTGTGAACTTGCGCGGCCCTGCAGCGAGCCCACAAGGAGCCTCATGTTGTGTTCCGCGTGTTTACAGTTTACAGTTCCCGTATAATCATATGTTGTTTTGATATGTCATAATCGTGCTGTGTTTATTCAATATAATGAGATCTACATGAAATATTGACATTCAGTATTCTGGCTGAGAGCTGAAAAATGGAAAGAGTAGTTGCAAATAAATCGAACGAAAGGTCGTAAACGAAAGCAAAATGAATCGCAATGGAAGTGTAACCGAATCAAAAAAGCTCGCAATGAGGTAATTCGTAATCTTTATGTTAAAACTATTCGAATCATCGGGTTTATCGGTAATGAGAAAGATATTAGTTTTCACATAATAATCAAGAATACCACGGTTTGCTTTTGTACATCTCTCCGGGGTGCGCAGGGCCGCGCACGGTCGCGAAAACGCTATAAATAGCCGCCCTTCATAGCTACGAATCTGAAACTTTCCAGAAAACTTCTTTGACTGATGAGGAACAACTTTCCCGCTTTGACTTTCCTCAACAAATCACATTGAAAAACTTCCCCACTGACCTCTTTTTACATCTGAGATTTTCGGAAAATATTTTCGAAAAATTTAATATACGGCCCTGGAGTATTTTTCAAGCTTCCTGAAAATTCTATCAGTAAGAGGATATGTTGAAGAATGTTGCTTTCAAATTTCAGACAAAGATATTCAAATGCGCCAAAGATACGGCGAGTTAATCTCAAAAAACGGATTAAAATTTTTGTAGCAAAAAATTACATATTCTTTCAATAACTTGAAAACTAAGATTACTACAAAATATATTCATTTACAAAAAAGATGCGCCATGAAATTCTTCATAAGTATCAATGTTCAAAATCCAAATTTTAGATATATTTTGAAAAGAGTCTGATGGTCAATAGTTATACGCGCGATATCGGCTATAAGCCCTTTTCGTTGGCGGCCCCTAAATTGTCCGCGACTGCTTATTAACTTTAATAAATTTCATTTCATTTAATAAGTCTAGAAAAATTAATGAAATAAATTGTACATATGGAGCAGAACTAGAATTCAGGAAATAATATTACGATGCATGTCCCTTATTTTACTTGAAGTAGAACAAACACATTAATCCAAGTAATTATCAGTGATCGATAAACTTAGGAATCCATTTTATCTATGTAATGGACGCTACCGATTACTACATTATTACATTACTACATTACTACCATTTCTGCTAATTAGCTGTTTTCATATGAAGGATTTCATCATAACCAGAGAGCGAACGAGTCCAGTCAGAAGTTGCTCACCGAGCCTAGACTCGGCTCCCTCGTTGCGGAAAACCGCCGCATGGGGGGAAGTGGTAGGAGAGCACGCGCGAGCATTTGAATGTCAGTGACTGTGATTAGCGGACAGCACTGAGTAGAAGGAAAAGGAAATAGAGCGTCGTATGTGCCCGGCGCGCGCTCTCCCACCACTTCCCCCCATGCGGTGGTTCTCCGCAACGATGGAACCGAGCTTAAGCTCGGTGCGCAACTTCAGACTGGGCTCGTCCGCTCTCGGATTATAACGGACGAAGCGCAGCTGGAATAATGAGAGGAGATGAGTGAATGTACATCGTGAGAAGGGCAGGTGAGTTTAAGCGATGAGAGGAACAGGAAACCATTATAAAAAATAATGAATTTCCAATTTCCGAGGTCTCTCTTATATTTTTAGCAGATGATTTTACTAGCGAGAAATAATGATACTCGCGCGTACTTGCGGATTAGTTCCGCCGGGCACTTGGGTAATACAGCACACGTGCAGTGGCTCGGCATGGGCGCATTCAAATCAAATAAGTGATCCGTGTAATGCACAGTGATCTATAAACCACGTTTCAGCGTTCAAAAGTCCTAAAATCATCCGATTTTCCAAAAACTTATATTATTAGGGTATTTATTGTCGCTGTCTTCAAATTTGATATTAAAATTCCAAAATTGAGAATGGCTGATCCAATATGACAACCAACATATTTCAAAAGTTATCGAAATTCTTTGAAATTCATTTTGTGAAGATATTTTGTGTGACTGATTTCAAATTTGATATTTATATTTACAAATTCAAAATCGCGGATCCAATATAGCGACCAACATAATGAAAAAATTACCGCATTTCTTTAACATTCATTTTTTAAAGTTATTTTAAGTCATTGATCTTGAATTTGATATTATAATTTCGAAATGTAAAATAACGGATCCAATATGGCGACCAACATATTTGAACAGTTATTAGATTTCTTTGAAGTTTGTTTCGTAAATGTATTTGGAGTCACTGATATCGAAATCGATATCACAATTTCAAAATTGAAAATGGCGGATTCATTATGTCGACCAATTGATGTTAAAAATTATCGGATTTCTTTGAAATTCATTTTATATAGGTATTTGAGTAATTGATTTCAAATTTCATACGCGTGGATTGAGCCTGAGAAGCATTGTCCTAAAAGTCACGTTTGAAAGTCGTTCAAATTTTAATTTTAAGAACAGATACTTGTAGAGAATTTTAAATTGCATCTTTTTTCCTTTTTCCAAAATTTGTAGGTTTTGTGATTTCTGAAGCAACTGGTAAGAAGTAGATTTTCGAAAACGAAAATGTTCAATCTTTTCACACTTCAACTCGCGCCAACTTAGCCAATTTTTAGAATTTCTTAATTTTATTTTCAACAAATAACGTGTTTGAGCCTTCTGAAACTATTTGAGATAGAAAATAAATATTTTAATAACCAAAAAAATTGTTATTTTTTTGAGACTTTGCAAAAAACATAAATTTCAACCTTCAAGCGCTTCGTTTACCGAGAGAATTATGAGCAACGGAAAACTCCCAATGTGAAGGTTGTTAACTAAGGTTCAAAAAAGTTTTCTGAAAAGTTTTAGCTCAATCGGATTGATGGTCAGAAAATTATGAATGTTTTAAGTTACGAGCGGCAATCTTGACGCTTCCCTATGCATGTGCCTCCTCGGTTACGAACGTGTTACAGCGGACAATATGAAGGTCAATTCGGATACCAAAACAAATAATAGCAACCGTTTTTAATTCTTTTTTAAGATACTATAAATAAAGCGAAGAACCAGTGAGTAGATTATCTTCTAGAATAGCTGCAAAAGTATTATTTTCAAGGTAGGTCTACTTCAGTTGATACTCAGTTGACTTGAGAAAGTATCAGGAAATAAATTGAAGTAGAATAAGACATAGGCATGAAAAGTCATGGATTGAAAATAAGAAAAATTTTCCAGAAATTAGGTACTATTGGAAACTGTTAATAAAATTTTTTAATAAACTTTTATCTTAAATATGATATTTTAAGTCTATTCTTTGTTCTTAATTTCTCAAATAATTCTCTTGATGAATTATTTATAGATAGCTTAAAGTATTCTTTTTTTACTTTTTAATGAAGAAGTTGATTGCATTATTCGTTATTATTTTAGGAGAAAGAATACATTACAAAGTCTGAGACTAGGAAAGACTTTATTAAAGATATGATAGTCCCAGAGTGATCTTTCAAACCTATAGAATCCTGCTGTGGAGAAAAAAGTGACAAAAAATTGTCAAGTCTTCCGACAAGAAAAAGTAAATAAAAACTTTTGGGATCTCGGGAAATGTGAAGATCTTCTGCGGAATTTTGGAAAAAGTTCCAAAGGCAAAATGCAAAAGCCAAAAAACTTCCAAATCGACGAAGCGTTAGTTTAAAATTTTTCTTCCTAAAGGAAAAGTGAATGTTTATGACAATTACGAATTGCAAAATCCAACCCCTCTTCTCTTTAAGCCTTGCATGAACTAGAGAAGCTTCCGAAAAGTCCTACACCTCGATTTGAATTGCAAGCGGCCACAAAAAGGATGTGAAAAATCTCTATAATGATTCAAGCGCTATAGGAACAGAGTTTTTCGAAAAGTATTTTTTTAAAAAGACAACTCAGAGTCCAGATGCCTCAAAATTGAAGAGAGTGACGAAAATGATTGAAAGTAGTTTTTGATATAGTATTATTTCAATAATTTATTGTTCAAAATGTCTGATAAGTGAATTATTTTAATAATAATATCTTAAGTATCACTTTGGTATCCGATTTGACATTCATATCGTTCGCTGCAACACGTTCGTAGCCGTAGTGTAAAAAATTGAAATTTTTTGTTTTTGAAAAATCCAATTCTTACCAATTATTTCAAAAGCTAGACGTTTCGAACAATCCCGGTGTTCTTATCAATATGAAATAACGAGCCGAATAGATTGTTAAATTAAAACAGTTCATTGCAGAAGTTTTAAATGATTGAAATCATTATGCACAACAAAGTGCTTCGAATGTCTGTTATTTTTCCGATGATTCAAACATATCGAAGCTGTTCCATGCTTTCCAAGAAAAGCATTATGATGATAAAACAGAGAAAAATCTTTCAGTTAGTATGAGATAGTCTTACAAGTTATTTAAAAAAACACTTCAAAGATCTCAAGCTTCTCAGATCGATAACAGACACCTGCGAAAGTTGTGATAAATTCGAAGCTCAATTGATGATGGTACCATGAAATCGTGTTTCTAAAATGATAGGTGCATCAGGAAAAAAATAAATCGGCATTATGATAAAAGTAGGATTCATCGATTGGAAAAAAACTTTCTGCTGCTGACAATAAAAACAACGATCTATACATCGGAGATGCAGTTCAGATGAAAATGCCGAAGGAAACTTTGAAAAAATCTTGGCAATGTTACCAGGCAGCCACTTAGCATTTTCTTAGCTTTAGGAAGTGATGCATCGAAACTGCCATCTTGTGGGAAGAACTGCCCGATGTTGCCAGGTAACACCTTAGCGTTTTTTGGCTTTGTAGAGCGATGACCGAAACTGCGACCTTGTGGAAATACCTGTCCAATGATGCTAGCCAGCTTCTTAGCGTTTTTTGGCTTCGAGTAGAGATAACAGAAATTGCAGTCATGTGAGAAGAATCCTTGTGGGGAAGACTGCCCGATGCTGCCACGAAGCTACTTAGCATTTTCTGGAATTTGGGAGTGATGCCCGAAACTGCCACCCTGTTGGAAAACCTGCGCGATGTTGCTAGGTAGCTACTTAGACTTGGCTGTGGATTGATGCCCTAGGGTGACATCCCCACTGGCATCTTTGGCAACCACGGTGGGAGGACTGGCCCGGAGGGGGTCTTTATTTCATGAATAGGGATGCCCTGGTTAGCCTCTTATTAGGGAACTTTGAATTTCACTTTTGGGGACGGATGCTCAGGTAAGCTTCAAGCGATTAGGCGATGACTACTTTTTGGGAGGTGATGGTCTGGTGGGACCTACGATGGGGATCCTTGTCCTGGGCAGGCCTGCCTGGTGTAGGCTTGTTCCGTCCCCCGAAAATAGAATCATCAAACTTACATCACACGGGCTGCTCATTTGATTTGAATGTATCCCCGCTGAGCGACTACACATGCGATGTATATATATAATCTTCCTTTTTTAAGACTCAACAATTTTCGATTACCGACTTTGGTAGTATTTAGAAAAATTGATTGCTCTGACAAATTTTTTTCATTAATTTCGGCCCGATCATTGACCCAACAATTACAGGCCGAGTTTCAGCCAGACTGCATATAATCATTCTCCAATTCTTAAATCCTTGGTTGCCAATACTAGGTCATTCTTGCCTCAATGGTCAAAATTGGAAGCTTTCCACTGGTTCATCAACACGAATGTGAATTTGGAAAATGCTCAATTATTCGCAAAAATTGGTATGAATTCCGATGTTTTCAGTTTTTTTTTTATCCTGATAGTTAATAAAGTACCTACAGTTACTAATTAGCCTATTATATTTCGTTAATTATAAATAAAAGAAGAATTTACATATACGTTTCTACATCTTATGATTCAGGACATTTTTGCGATTCAAAATCCCCCAACGTTTCCCTTCAGAATAAAGTTTTCAAGGTATCATTCTGTGCGTTAAGTAGTCTATTTTTATATTTGCTGCTTTTAGCTGCTACTTTTGCTTTTTCAAGAAGTTATGACCATATATTGAAGCGCATAGTGGTCTGGGCTAGGTTTTTTTGGATCGCTGATGCCAGATCTGATGTCAAAAATAAATAATTTAAAATGGCGGAGCCAATATGGCAGCCAACAATGATATTTTTTGAAAAGATTCGCATGATGCTTAGTACAAGGAGGTTCTTTGGGTCGCTGATGTCGAATCTGATGTCAAAAATCAAAAATTCAGAATAGCAGAGCCAACATGTCGGCCAGAATTAAATTTTTCCATGATTTGCATAATACTTAGTAGAAGTAGGTTTTTTCGATCGTTGATGCCGAATCTGATGTCAGAAATCGAGAATTTAAAATGTTGAAGCCAATGTGACGACCAAAATTGCATCTTTTTCATGGATTTGCATAATACTTGGCGCACATTGCTTGTTCATGCGTTTTCCTGAATTTCGGTAGATTATTCTTTTGTTTTTTCTTTCTTGTCTTTTTCGTTGATCTGCAATCAAGATTGACACTTCCTCGCGAATTAGGTATCTTGTCAATTCATTTTTTGACAAAGTGGACATTTACAAGCTTACGAAACGGGAAATAATTGATTTACTCTATAGATGTTGATGTTTTCGACCAGTTGTGGATTGATAATCTCGATGTTCGGTTTTTAGCTTATTTCATTCATTGCTTAGCGCGCATAAACCCGAAAATGGACCGCATGTTATTGATATGGCAGTTGCTTGCATTTTGAGCAGATTACAAGTGTAACCATATTTTGAATTCATGATTTTTGACATAAGATTCGAAATCAGCGACCCGAAAACCCTCATTGTACGAAGTATCATGTAAATCTATTTAAAAAAATTAGTTTAGACCACCATGTTAGCTTCCCCATTTTTAATCCTTTATTGTTGATATCAGATTTTTCATCAGCGATATAAAAAAACCTATTTGTACTAGGTATTATACGAATCTATACAAAAAATTTAATTTCGGCCGCCATATCAGGTCCGCCAATTTGAACTCCTAATTTTTAACATCTGATTCGGCATTAGTGACCAAAAAACCCTGTACGGATGTTGATGCAAATATGACGAAACGTTGAATTTTGGCCACTTTTTGGCACCTCTCAACCCACTGTGTAGCGAAGTGAGAATGCTGAAACTAATCGAATAGTTTGAGTTAAGGAAAACAAAAAATCCCGCTCAAAGAGCACAGAAAAGGCCTTTCGTTCATAGTTCGGTTAAGTTCGGTTTTCTGATGCTTAAGGTGATGCTTATCAAAAGTCTTAATGAGAAAATTTTACCGAAAGGCTTTTTCCATACATTTTATGCGGGGTTCTTTGTCGGATGGCATCCGGAAAAGTGCATAAAAATTTAAATCGAAATATTCAACTTTTTCCAAAAATGTGTGCATTCAACTCAATCTAAAAAAATCACGTTTTTCGCATATTCTCAAAAAATTCTAAACGCAACAGTGTTTTTCAATTTCTAATTATTGATTAGTATCCACTAGCATAAACTGTACATTCAAAAAAATTTCCGTAATTTTTTAAGTAATAGGAATTTTTCAGGAAATTCCCCAAAATTTCAATTTTTAAATCCAAAAACCGAAAAGAAGTTATTAACCGATCTCAATTTTTTTTACTTTTGTCGGATGCTAGCGTATACATTTTTCCTTTAGCTTTGACGATTCGATTACTTTCAGTATTTTCACTCCACCCTATTAAACAACTCATGATGTAACACCATCTTGACTCGTGATAAGCAGCTACGAGTACGAGTATTTGAACACCACGAAGCGCACGGGACTCATTAAAGATAAGAAATTTAAAGCAAATGAAAAGATCGGAAAAATATTGCATAATCATTTACTCTGTCCTAGGTGCAAGCTCACTCCTCAAAATTCTGTCAGTACTTTCTATGCATACCAAAAATCGTATGTCATATTCATTTACCTAATGGCTTCGGTGCTCGGACTCCCAAAATTGTTCCATCATCTCTTTTGTATACCACAAATCTAATGTTATCTCTTACATCAGAAAAGATTGCTATATTGGCCATTCTCAGAAATATGCCAGTTGGAACATATTGGTTATCTTGAAGTTCAGCTCTGCTCAGTACTGTTCCAGTAGGATCTAGCCATGCCTCAATTGTGTGTCCGTCAATATAAGGGATAAGTCTAGTTGGTCCGTTACGTCGGTAAGGATGTAAGCGAGGTGGTGGCTGAGTAGTGCGTTCACGTCGGATATATGGCTGGTTTGCCCGGGATGAACCTTCTCTGTGAATTCCCTTAGCACTGAATTCTGTAAAAAGAAAATGAAGATTTTTTACTTCAAAATGATCAAACATTAATCTCAGAACCAAGCACTGCACGAAATAGTTTGAAATCTGGGAATTGAATGCCAAGTAGAACCTCTTAACTTGAACTAACTTGAAATTGCATAATCAATTTTGGAAGATTAGATCATTTTTATTTCTAAGCATACGTAATTCAAAAATTGCCAATTTTTAGAACATGGAATTGAAAAATTATACATTTTCAAGCCTAAAAGTTAAAACGAATTTTAAGTCTAACTATTTAATTTCAAACGGTTCGATAATTAAGTATTCTGAATTTTACCTTAGAATTTCACAATATTTCACTTGGGGAATATGTAATGTTTTGTATTTACACTGAAATTTATATTATATTGTGTGCACTTACCACCAAAATTAAGGAAAACTGCTATTGTGAGGAGTAGAGTGGTAATAAGGATCTTCATTTCTTTTGGATAGATTTCTTAAACGGTGACTGCTAAATTTGGAACATATTCACTGCTATATAATATCCGATTATTCAGCCTTATTAGTACCAGCAAAACCATCAAAATTATTGAAATTTACAATGCGGGTAGATTGCGTGGTATGACAGCATTAAGGTATCTTTCACGTGAAAAAAAAACTGTTAAAATTAAGAACATCATCATTATTATTATATATATTTTTATTATAAGAACATAATTATCCAATAGGCCTTGGACTCTGTTCTTCTCATAATGAAATACGAGTATGTTATCTCACCACAAGTAGGTACAATGGAAAAAGAAAACACAAAGTGAAAAGTATTATCAGTACGATCAACGTATTTCGTGAAAACGAAGTTCGGAAATCGGGATTCTAGAAGAGATATACATTTTAAATTCTGATCTATCAAAAAATTATAGAAACTTGGAGAATATATTAAAAGAATGAAAAAATATCAAAACTTGGCAAGAATTTATCTTTTTTTAAGTACTAATAGTCTCGCCCAGTTTTCCTAATTGTTTCCCCTTCAACACATTCTCAAGCTTCTTAACGATTGTTTTATCCAATAATTATTGAAAGTTATATTTCTTCCAGAATTACTTGTGTAATTTCGATTTTACAAACTATGTTGATTTTATTGATAACTGTTTACTTGGCGGACTTTTTTCATTGTAGATGTTTTTGGTGAGATTTCATATTGTTTTGTAAACAAATTTAAAAGGAATAAGATACCTATTTTAAGTAAAAATAGGATATACTGATTTTATATGCATCGACACAATGGAGAGATGAGAGAGGAGTAACAGTATACATGTCCGGAAGATTTTTCGGAAGAGAAAGCTCACGTGGAAAGACTCCCCGGAAAGTACTCCACGGAGATTATACGCAAATTATATAAAAAATTCGGTTGACTTCTCGTGGAAATTCCACTAACTTTCCAGCTGTGAATTCCAGCCTGTAATGGACCGAAGAAATTCTAAGAACATGCTAATCTATGTCTCCTTCTGCCCCCAGTCGGTTCCTGGAGGTCTCGATCGTCGTCCTAACACATTCCGTTCGCACTAAGTGTACAAAATACATCTTCCTCGAGGAGGTTGACTTTTAAATCGGAATTGGTTGCACCCCAACGGTTACTGCGACTACCCGTCAATGTACACCTTCTGAGTGCACCAGGTGTAGAAAATACATCTTCCTCGAGGGAGTTATGTTCTGAATTAAACATTGGCCACACCCCACCTATTTTTCTCATGAACATTCATTGAACACCTTGCGAGTGCACCAGGTGTATGAATGACATCTTCCCCGAGGAAGTTAAGTTCTAAATAATGATTGGTTGTTCCCCAACGGTTACCAGGACGACCCCTCATTGCAAAATATTTTCCGAATGCACCAGGTGTAAAAAATACATCTTTCTCGAAGAAGTTAAGTTCTAAATAATTATTGGTCGTCTTCCAATGGTTACTGGGACAACCTCTCATTGTACAACACCTGCCGAAGGCAACAGGTGTACAAAATACGTCTTCCTCGAGGAAGTTTAGTTCTAAAAAAAGATTGGTCGCTTCCCTATGTTTACTGGAGTGACCTCTCATTGTAAAACATCTTCCGAATGCACCAGGTGTACAAAATACATCTTCCTGGAGGAAGTTAAGTTCTCATAATGATTGGTCGTTTTCCAATTGTTACTGGGACAACCTCTCATTGTACAACACCTGCCAAAGACACCAAATGTACAAAATAACTCTTCTCTCAGGAATTTGAGTTCTAAATAAAGATTGGTCGTATCCCCATGGTTACTGGAACGACCCCTCATTATAGCGGTACACCCGAATTGAGCTAGCGGTCAGGGTTCGACCTGAAAGTTGGAGGGCCCCTTTTATTCTCCACCCGAATTGAGCCAAATCTACCTGTCTCCCAAACACCCGTATATGAGAAGGTGGTCCGCCTACTTAAGTATGCACTATTCAATTTTCCAATGCTTTCATACAGAGGCGGCGGAAATCGGGTTATGGCGTCAAGTTGGCGCGCTAGTTTAAATTATTTTCGGCCTTAGTTAAAGTAACAATAAAGCAATAAAATGGCCTAATTCCATCTTTGGCACTAGAGTCCTATAAGAAGCTCTATTTTTGAAAATTGTATTCAGTTAATTCTGAGATCTTGAAGAGTTTACAACTGCATATTATTGTGCTCTTGAGAAAATGGATTTCAAAGTCGTGTACAGTGAGAAAACAAAAGTGTTGCTTGTTTTCAATAACCACAAGTATAAGGAAGTGAGTGTACTTGAATCCACAGGAGCAAAGAGTTGGCGATGTACAAAAAATGGTTGTTCAGCACGTTTATACACCGCAGGAACTGATCCAATTTTTTCAAGAAAAATGTATGAGCATCAACACGAAGCTTATGATGACAAAACCCTGAACAGACACACCATAAGCAATAGCGTTGAGCGAAAAATTGATAAAAATTTTCACGACAGGCCGTCCAAAATCATTCATCAAGAATTGGATGCAAACTCTGTCCAATTAAAATTACAATTTACAATTATTTACATTACATTCTCATGTCAATGTATATTACGTTCCACTGGTTTTTTGTCTATTATCAAACAAAAAGGAGAAGACGTATGCTGAAGTTTTTCGGGTCTTACAACAAAAGTGTGCTGAAAAGGGATTTGAAAAGCTGCAGCCGACAACAGTTGTTTTTGACTTTGAAATAGCCATGCATTTGGGTCTGAAGCAAGTTTTTACGAATGTGACGAATATTGGATGTCGATTTCATTTAGGACAGTCAGGGTAAGTAAATCCAGAAATCATAAAATGTTTTTATATGCTAGGGAAAAAATTCGAATTATATAACAAATTCTAAAAACACTAAGAAGACATACCTTCAAAATGAGCTTGAGAATTTTGAAAAATGTTAATTATTTCGAGAGTTACTTCATTTTTTCGAAAACATCGTAGTTTGACGTCTTTTTTGCAATGTCATGCCAAAAGTACCTGAAAAAGGTTTCATCCCTCTAGCACATGTGGAACCCTCCCTTAGTCCACCCCTGAGGTTTCAAAAATTCAGTAAAGATACACTTATTCAAAGAGTCAAAATTTTTTCACTGATTTTGGCAGAATTGCATGCCAAAAGTTTTTTGGTGTACTTCTGGCGTGCAATGCTGCCACAATGAATGAAAACATTTCGACTTTTCAAAAATTTTACTTTTTGCTTTCTCGTTTTTTGGACACTTTGGGGGTGGATTAAGGGAGGGTTCCACATGTGCTAGAGTGATGAATTTTTTTCGGGGTACTTTTGGCATAAAATTCTGCCATCATCAGTGAAAAAACTTTGACTTCCAAAAATGTTATTTTTTGTTTCTTTCTTTTTCTGTGAACGTTGGGAACTTCAGACCCATTTACTTTTTGTGTTGTTATAAGGAAAATAGGCATTAGTGATTATTTACATAATTAAAAATATGCTTGAAATTGAAAAATTCGAGGCTAGAATAGTTGAAAAGTTTTCAAACAGAGGCGCACAGTGTGCCAAAAAGCACTTTTTTTGGGCAAAAATTGCTCAACAGTTTAATTTTTAACAGATTTGGATGTATTTTTTGTAAACTGACTATAAGACTTTCGAATACAACATGTTACTGCCAATTTGTGAATTTTCTCAAAGCTACATTTTTTATTTTTTAAGTAACTTTTCAAGTATACCACTGCAAGACATTCTTAGTCGATTCCGTAAAAAAAGTGAGACCATTCCTGGAACAATGTTAAACCTTTGAATTTGTTTATATGAATTTTTCAAATAAATAAAAAATTTAGTTAAGATACAAAATATGACAACAAGGTGTTATTGAAAAGACAGATTCAGTTTATTCTGCGAAAATAAAATTGAGCCTATTCATTCAAACATTGTCAAACTGTGATGAAAGGAGGTGTTTCGGGTTCCAATCGTGTGCAAAACTA
>JAUMHM010057831.1:0-14679 GCA_032362435.1 Melikaiella ostensackeni
AACCATTCTTTCTTTGGTCTACCTCTGGGTGTGCTACCTCTCACTTTACCTAAATATACTTGATTCGTTAAACGTTCATCACTCATTCTCTCAACATGACCAAACCAATAAGAAAAATCCTAAAAATGTCAGACAAACGATACTAAGAAATCTGTCTTACCAGACTAATGCATACCTGTATAACGCTAAGGGGTAATAAAGATATGAGGTATAATTGGTTACTACAAGCAGGGCAATTTTTCCGCGGTTCCGAAATCGAGAAAGCATGAAAAAATCTCTCAGTGAGGGTGTTTGAAAAGCGTGCAGACAATTTGTTTTCGAATTGTGGGTCGAAATTCAGAACTGAAGACCTAGAAAGCTTAGGATCAAGCTCAGCGATGCAAATCCTCCCATTTCTGTCAACTCAGGACGGTCCTCGGCCTTGTCTTCTATTAGGAGTTCCTCTGATAATGAAATCTTTTATAGCCCAGATCAGACTACTTAACAACTAGGCTCACAGAATCGTTATCAAAACCGAGCGTTTCGAATTTCATCGAAGCGGTACCTGCCCTTGCTGCAATCTACAAACAAACAAAACACTGTACCACATTCTAACGGGATGCCTGGCTTATCACTTAGAACACAAAAGTTTTATAGCATCGAATAACTTCACCAATCTAGAGCATGTATTTGTATACGTTAATATTATCCTTAAAAGAAAAAAATACTACATGGAGGAATAGGCGCATGCATAGACAAAATTGGCGATAATTGAATATAATATATAATATATGAGATATTGTACACAAAGATAGACTCTAATTGTATCGCGTATCGCATCTTGGAATAATAGCATGTAGTCTAATTGAAAGGTGCCGGTGCATATGAGTGTAAGTACCAAAACCCGAATTCTACAGGAGGAACGTTAAACTGTCCAACTTTAAAGCACCTAATTTCAAACAAAAAACTAAAAAATTTTCCCTAGGTTTTATTAGGCTCCATTGAATCGTGAAAGGAGCGCTTTGAGAAAAGCAACCATTTCCGAGAGAACGCCGAACCTGACACAGAAAAAGCTGCATAACTTTGTTATTTTTCAATTAAAAAAAGACAAGAAAGTACTTTTGCGCTATTGCTTATCAAACCGTGAAAGGAACATCCTGAAAGAAGAAATCACCGGTCAAGAACACCCATGTTAAAGGTACGGCGTATCCCAGAAAACAAAAATATTGACACACGAAGAGTTGCATAACTTTCTTCTCTTTTGATTCGAAAAGAAATCTGCTTGCTGCGTGGGCACATCCTCATCGCGCGCTGCGCGCATGGCACGCTTCGCTCGGAAGTTTGAGCGTGCCTAGGGCGCGCTTCTGATAGATCTCGCGCTTCGCGTTCTAAAATGTATTCACGTCGCTCTATGCGCTCGGTTTTTTTATTTCTGTCACGTTTGCGCCATTGACCTTTTAAAATTCAAGGTCAAACAATTCACGTCTGTAATTTGGTGATTGAAAATTTTCTTTTGTTGAAGCTCTTTCCGCTTTAACGAATAAAATCTCATCTCCGGTCTCACGCTTTGCACTCCATTATCTAGATTTCGACGAGATTAGATAATATCTGAAATAACAATAATAATTCTATCAAAAATGTTTTATTTAACTGACAGTGATGAAATGGAACGAATGTTTCGGCCGGATCCCTGATTTTGCACAATTATAAATTCGATAAAAGTAAAGTTTAATTAATTAACGGGACCTTGGTACAATTTTTTTCACATATTTTGACTGGAAAATGAAATTTTTCATATGTAATTATATTTTTCACATGAAAAAGACTTTTCAAAGAGGAGATTGTTGTAATAAGGTATGTTTTTTGAATGATGCCTGAGACTTGTTCATTATCATGTTGATCTGACTTGAAAACTAGATTCCGCGACTCAAACTCCATGAAAATACGAAGCTGGCCTACAAATTGTTGCTTGAGCAATATTATTTGGGGGTTATATTACGGAATTTCTAGTAACATCACTAAGCTGACTTTATTTTTGAATTCATCGGCTTGAAATCAAAAAAAAAATCATGTTGTCCCACCACATATTCAAAAATGAGGTTTTTTGAGGTTATGTTGAAAACTAATCGTAAAAGGTGCTATTTCGACTTCAGATTCGGATTCAGCGACTTGAAATACATAGGAACCAGCCCCCTGCATCGGCCGTGTATGTGTATGTAGTAGTAGTTCTCTTAGCGCCCGGAGGGGAAATGGCAGTGGAACTAATTCAACAGATGGCGTTTCGATCAGGAAGGCTGGCTTTTGCACTGCCATGCATCAGAGAAATTCAAAGAATTATTGAAAACATAAGGCTGTTCACAAATAAAAATAAATAAAAAATAACTGATGCGAAAATAAGAGCAAATGTGTCTATTAATTCTAAGAGTCATGGAAACATGTAGTTTAATACCAATAAAATTTAATTTTAAGATGCATTTGAGAACAGTTTGATTTTTATATTTTTATTATTAATTTTGTTAAAATTATTGATTATAAATATAAATTGTTCGAGTTTTCGAAAATTCTAATATTTAAGTAAAAAATATCCAAGACCTCAATGACAAGAATATATACTGGGCTGCATACTTTAAAAATTAGTTTTGGAAATTTCAATGAAATGAGTCACTTTTTGATTATTTCTTGAATTTTCCCAATGCACGGCAATGCAAAAGCCAGCCCATTTGATCGGAGTGCCATCTGTTAGATTAGTTCCACTGCCATTTCCCTTCCGGATCGTGAGAGAACATGAAAAGTGGGGGCCATGCAGGGGGCTGATAGGAACACATGTGTCTCGTTGAAGGTTCTCGACCTTTTTTCTGTGTGGCTGAGTTATTAAGAGCTAGTCGCTTTTCATAAATAACAGTAAAAAACTTGTCTAATATAACTCATTTTCTTATAGGCAAAATTTTTCAAATGAAGAAAACTCAATGAAGAAATTTTTTGGATATAAAATAGAGCTCCCTGCTTTGGGACCTGACGTTGTATCTGATAACCGTCAAATAACGTATTTTTAGCTTCGGAAAAGTTTCCATTTCACGAATGAATATTTTTCATGATTACTCATCAATCGAGCAATATTTATTCATGTTCTTGATTCAGATTGAAAGAGTAAGATTTGCTCTTGATTTTATGAATTTTACAAATTTTGAGTAACAATTTTTTGAGATTGAGCGATGAGATGAAGGCCATGCATTCCCATGCACCGGATATCAGAGTCTCGTGGAAAACTGATATCTAAAAAACACGAAAACGACAAATATCGTTAATCAATATGACATTTGTAGGAGGGTGACCGCTTGACTTTCAATACGAAATAGTAAAACTATTCTATATATAGAAAAGTCCCCTCATAAGATACTGACACTTAGTTTCGCCTAGTGAACATCTACAAATTTCGCATTCCTCTAAACATAGACATATTCACGATTTCCGGTGCAAATGGAATACTTTGACACATACAGAATATCACTACTTCTAAGAACTTCTTACCCGATTGGCATCTTGAGAGGGATCCACAACGTTTATCAGATTTTCGTAGGAATCTATAACATCGAAACGGATACTTGACTTTCAATAGTCTATTTTTAGGAAAGTCCCCCCAGGAAATGCGCACGGTTAGTGTCCCTTAATAAACACGAGCATATTTTGCGCTTCTCTAAACATGCACATATCCACGATTTCCAATATTTATGGGATATGTTGACCTATACAAATTACCACCACATCCAAGAACTTCTCACCCGCTTGGCACCTTGGGAAGAAATAACATGCTGAAACGGTTGAATACAATTTCATTAATCATATTTATAAACTTAATTAGAGCGGGAGAAAATATAAGCCGATACTCTACTGAGCGACTCTCGCGAATTCTTATGCGAGAGGGTAAAATACTTCACATGCATGGGTTACGTAAAACCAGACGAATTGCGTGCGCAACCACTCGATAAGAAGGGATGAACGGGTCCGCGGCAGGGAGACCGCTCTCGATACGAGAGAGCGTAGAGAAAATCAGTCTGCGCTTGTCACTCACCAGGACTGTGTGTTTGGCGTGAGGCTCCTGGATATTAGGGATTTTACTATCGGATTTCCTCGATCATCGATTCTTCTGCCTGGTGATAGTAGATGCAGAAACTATTCATTGCGTTCAACGCAATTTTATCACGATTTCAATCATTCAAAAGTACAAAAATAAAAAATTCATGTATCCTAAGAATTAATTAGATCCCCAGAATGGACCCTGGATTTTGATATTTGAGCGCAAAGAACGTCAAAATGCAGTCAAAGTGAAAATAAATGATAATTAAATAGGCAATAGAATAAGACCTAAGAAAAAATTTCTGCACAATTTGATACTTAGAAAAATGGGTCGACATTTCGTATTCTGGCAAACATGGCACTAAGGTTTGCACGTACCAAGTTTCATTTAGTAAAATCAATCACCTAGAGAAGTCCTAGTCGTCCCACAAGGAGAGGGAAAACAGGAAAATTATGTTTAGGGACGCTAGATTCGAGTCGAGAAATATAAAATGCGTAAATTAAAACAGAAATAGAAAATGATAGATTCCATGATACTGAGCAAACTGGAGAAGGGATAAAATTAATCTAAAATTGCAATATATTTAAGCAGTGTCGATCGATAGTCAAAAGGCTTAAGGGCAACTCGATTTTCGTTTATGTGGGTTCACTTCCCGTGAAAAAAGAGAAATAAAACTAACTGTAACTCTTAAATGAAAACGATTGAAATAAGAGCGATAATTGACACTGGATCGACGGATAGCTTTATTTCTAGAGCATTCCTTCGAAAAAACTACTTTAAAAATTCTGGGATTGAAATTGAAAAAAAAGTAAAAATCGTTCTTAACGCTAATCGAGCATCTTATATGGTAAATACAGTTTCACTTGTTATTGTTGTAATTAATCGGGCATTTCGTTTCAGGTTCATCGTCCTCCCAGGATTGGTGCTGATGTATATACTCGAGACCAATTCCCTGATAAGGACAAATTAAATCGTCGAAAAATCAAATTTCTTATGGATAAAAATTCCATAAGAGTGACCCTCGATACAATTAAATTTAGGAGCAATAATTGTCCTAAGTAATTGAAAAATTGAAGCTGCCCGACAAAAGCAGGTGTTAGAAAGACATCAGTAAATAATGCTCAGCTCATATAAAGAATAATGTAACGATGCGTTTCGGCGACTGCGTCATTTTCCTGATATGGAGATATCTGCGATCATCGATATTGATACGAGGAGGCAGCCATATTTTCTTCAAAGTGCGAATGGTACGGCACGCTCGGGAAAATCGTGTACTGTATTCGTATATGCGAGAGCTAGTGGCAACAGAAAAGTGAACACTTTCGGTGAATTTCATTCATTACAGTTTGGTCTCCTTATGTATATTCTCCATGCGTAATACCCACGCGACGCACGCACACAGAGCGATGTAGTTGTATTTGTTGTGTATCGATTGTAATCGACCGAACCTTCACTTGCGTGCTTTGTTGCACATCACCAAAATTGAATAAATCTTCATAAGAAGTGTTGCTTTGTGACGCAACTAAATTCCACGAAATGATCACTTGATGCTAACCAGAGACTAAGGAAAACGTTTCGTCTACACAAATTGTTACTTCTTGACTTGTTTTGCCCACTTGCACATTGTTCTGCAGTTATTAAACACAAAATTGGGCTATCCAAGGACCATATTATTAATTTTCGATAGAGTCCTCTTCGTTTATAGAGTTTAAAATACTATACTAAATACAAGTCTATAAAATAAATTTAGTTTATTCGACATATTGGCATACAGTTGTTTTAGAAAAATCGGTCAAACAGTTAAATTTCACAATATGGTAACGTCAATGAGTAATATGTTCATAATATCATGGAGGAAATAAGTAGAATAAAATTCAATTTAATTTGTAATAAAATCATAAACAATAATCTCTCATTAGAACATGAAAGGATATAATCAGTTGATCGCGTTGACAGATTGTTTGATAGATTGGACCAACTCGAAGCGACAAGTTACCATAAATAACAGATAAATTGCCATAAATTACCAAGTTCTTTCCCTCAATTTTCTTTGGACCTAATAGAATTTCTCAGTAAAACTTTTCAGGGTTCAATTGAGCACTGATTTAGCTCAAAAGCACTTTCTCATTTTTTTTTGCAAACTTCGGTTTTTAAGAATATTTTTTGTCTCTTCTATGAGGTCGTGAAAATGTAGGCTAGGGCCTTATAGTATGCTACCTTTTACATATATTTTTTCACAAAACCTTAAATTAATCTTTCTTTGGGAAGACTCTGACAATCATTCCAATAATTCTGAATCTGATAATTCTCAAAAATCTGACAGAATCCCTGAGTTTCATCAATTTCAATTTAGGAATCAGTAATTGATTCATTTCTTTGATAGCTTGTGTTTCTACTTCATTTCAAAATGTCTCTTCAACAAGCAATTTTTTTCTGATTATATTGACTGATTGATTATGCATAACTGCTCAGTGTCTATGTATACGACCAAGTTGAATTATAAGTGTACCTCGGTCGTAACAATATGTTCTGGCCCAAATTCTTGGAAGAATCGAAGATTCAGACGATCCCGTCTCAATATTGGTACAGTCACGTTGGCGATGTTGCCGTCTATGCGTAGTTTGACTCTTCCCATGCGATTGTGGAGATCCTCTCTGGGAGCCAACAATGGATACAAACTTCGACATACGGGTTCGATTAAACCAATAATGTACTCGCGTCGCATATCTGTTCCCATATAGTGAAATTCTGGTTGTAAATACAAACTGGTACCTGGATTATATAAACTTTCGTAATCATGAACATTATAAACTTCAATGGGAAGAGGATGAATTCTGCCTTGCTTACGTGGCCTAGCTGATTCTGCAAAAAGAAATTATGATGAGGTCATTAATTATTGGTTAGCTATCAAACAATTCAATAAATAATAGTTTTTATTTTACAACAAAAAATCAACAATTGAAGAAAAAAAAGAAAAATCAGTCCGTGAAGAAATTGGCAAGCTTCCTCAAGTTTGTAATTAGTATTTGTTTCTGAAAGCAATTTTGTATACTTGCTTACCAAAATGAATTAGTTAATTACCGTCAATTAGAGCGAATCGCTACTCCGGGGCAAATCGCCACAAAAATATTTATAAAATCGCCAAGGACTTAATGATTTTATTTTTAAATTGATCTTGGACTCTGCAAATCACAAAATGGCTCTACTTCATCCAGCATATAAATAAATTAATACATATTGGTTTGTAAAAAAATAACTGTGCTAAAAATGTCAACATCTCGCATCGATCAAAGATAGAACTACCAGAACTTTCATATTTATGTCTTAAATAAGGAAATTCAAAATAAGGAAACTTTTTGCGATTGAAGCCCTCCCGGGGAGGAATAAAGCCTTTTCTAATTAGGTTCTTTTAAGCCCATGTTTTTGAGTTATTCACAAACAACCTACATCCGCAAATTCCGTGGCGAACCGCTACAACTAAAGTGTACCGATTCGCCCCATAGCGGGATGAATCACAACAAACATCTAGGACCTTAATACATTTATCAGAAAGTTTTTTTTACATCCATCTGTGAAACATCTCTTCTTGAGATCTTAAAAAACTCTTATTTACAGCTATCTAAAATTTGGGATAATTCAGGCGTCACACTAGGCGTCACTCTAGGCGTCACTTTTATTATAAAAAATTGTCCTCCAAACGTCCCTATACTTGCATACATCTTTTGCATTTTTTACATCCATATGTCTTTTCATGCAAGCTTTTGTGTTCCTACGACTCTTTATATCAATCATTGAAATATATACTCAATGTTTTCCCTACACCGAATTCTTCGAGAACCCACTTATTACTGATTTTGTGCATTAGCGTTCTGCAACTCATATTCCGCTACAATTGCATGTTAACCGCGTTCTCTTCACTCCTATCCCGATAATGTTCCTACCCTCGTTTATACGTCTGGATATCTCTGCATTTATCTTCCTGTCAGCAGTGGATAAACTTCCAAGATATACAGAATCATCAACTTGTTCTATCCTCTGTTCATTTAAGGCAATGTTGAATACTGTTTTTCCACCCCTTCTTTCGAACACAATAATTTTCGTTTAACTCACGTTAATCTTAAGACCCATTCTCTCCATGCTTGTATTCAGTCAGTCCATCATTCTTTGCAAATTATCAACTGGTTCTGCCGTAACAATTTCATCATCTGCAATCGCGGGTCTACGCACTTTCACTGTCTATAAGTCAAAAACTTCTTCGTCTAAGAGAGTCATCCTTCTACATTTGTCCATGTGTAAATCAAACATCCAGGCGGATATAACGCAGACATTCCTAACGCCCTGATTGATATCAAACCAATCGCTCAATTGTCCGCTTTCTCTTACTTTCACTTAACTACCATCAAATATTCCATTAATTGATTTTAAAAGCCAACCATCCACTCCATGCTCTTCCAGGACATCCCACAGTTTAGTTCTATCAACCTTATCAGAATCTCCTTCCAAATCAACAAGTGAACAGAAAACTTTTTCTCCTACTCTTAAACTTTTTTCCATAATCTGTCTCAAACTGAATATGGATCCGTACATGATCTCACTGGCATAAATCCACATTGGACTTCCCAGATCCCATTTCTAGTTTGTCTCATGACCTTTCCAATAAGTATTTTGGTGAATATTTTGCTCACAGTACTTAGTAGGCTAATCGCTCTATAATTAGTACAGCAGATTGTAACGATAATCGTATTGCTCCAATCGTTTGGAACTTCATCTTTCTCAGCACGCATATTCTTGAATTCGCTCAGCCACACATACAATTTCTTGTAAAAATCACCTAAACTGTCTTTCACTTTGTCTGTATACCATACCATTTTACCATAAGCATTCTTAATTCTGACTTACTCAGTGTGAGTACTTTCTTTCCTAATTTTCGTAACCCATTTTAAAAATAGTTTCTTATTTTCTTCAAAATCATTTTGCATTTTTTCATCTTCTTCCACTTTAGTGTTAGCCTTGCTTTCTTCGATGAGTATCTTTGCTTTTCTGTTTTTGTCCCTGTAATTATGTTCCAGTCTAATCCTCTCCTCATTAGTAAGACTATGAATATTTAGATTTCGCTAGTATGGATGCTTTTTCTCGTTAACAGCTAAGCGGATTTCATCATTTCACCAAGCATTTCCAGTATTTCCTCCCACCACCGCAGCACGGCACACGTCAGATACACTCTTGAAGACGCCATTCCGTAGTATTATCCATTTACCCTCTTTCGTTACATAATTCCGTATTCCAGTCTTCTTTATGATGTCCTGAATATTCATTCAATTTTTTACGATATACAATTTGTACTCCTGGTTTCTGAAAATTCTCCATTTCAAATCGCGTCCGCTTTGACTTATTATTGATTATTCTTTTATTCCATGCTTTACCTAGGTCCATTTTTGAAAATATGAGGTAGTGATCCGTTCCACGTTCAGTGCCTCTCATAACCCGCGTATCTCTTACTAGAACTTTAGGTCTCATCCGCTGCAACTAACTCAATCATACTATGACCTTCGTCTCTGCAACAAGTATACATTTGGATCATTTTATGTCCAAGTCGAGTATCTGTAATGAACAATCTTTTTTCTAAGGATCAGTTAGTCAATTTCTCACAGTTACCGTTCGTTTTTGAATCTTCAAAATGACCAACTACCCCAACGGTACCTTTCAATAGCACACCAACTCACCAATTCATATTTCCGAGTAGTATGACTCTTTTCCCAGGATCGAAAGTACCTATCATATGACTTGAAGAGTCCCAGAAAATATTTATACATCACTACCGTTACCATCAACTGGTACGCAGCATGCTGTAATAAATAGCCCTCTGATTCCCTCTTTCATTCTAGCCCAGAATAATCAAGGAATCACACATTCATACTTTTTGACATGCTGTTTTGCTCTCTCATTCATAAACAAAACGTCTCCTTGGCTACAATATGATTCATTATCTACTTTCAACCAAAGTTTGAGTCCTCCTTCTACCTTCTTTATCTCACAACCCTTCTTTTTACTTTCCATTACACATAAAATATCAAATTTCCTTACGCGGATTGTATCCCGCGATTCCCTCTTCTTTAGATCATTTACACTTCTAGCATTCATTCATCTCCTGAAACTTTTCCGAGGACATGCCTTCCGTCAATGGAAGTGTCAATCCTATCCAGCCTATATTATTGTTCGTATTGTTCATTATTTAAAGTAAACATCCAACTGCCAGCTACAATGAATTTCTTTCATAAGTATCAAATCATGTTCAAACCAAGCAGCTTAGTCGTCATTAGGTGAAGTGTCCATGCATTACGTCAGTCGGACCAAACTTCGGTCATTCAAAGAAAAGAGTGAAAACAAAGCCAGAACTAGTGAATGAAAGCAGTTAACGCAATACCTGTATTAGGTGTTGAACCTTAAATTCATTGAAACTTTACGTAGTTAAATAAAAACTTTCACACTTTCGACGATGAAACTTCATACGAAGTGTTGTTACGCCTATTTGAAATGAACACGTTATTTGTTTTGAAATTAGAATCAAGTTCATGTATTGAGATAATCAATAATATTACATTCAGGATGAAGGAAGAATATGCAACTAAGCAGGTCTTGCCTCTGCAAGGAATGCTTTATTAGCAACAAGCGCTCATATATTGCAGAAAAAATCATCAGAAATATGAAGAAGGTCGGCAAGAAAAATATGACACTTGCTATTTCTTAAAATGTTTGTCCATCATGGAAAATAATTTGAATAGCTGTCGAAACCTCAACCAACAGTTAGAAGCCATGGCATCCGAAGTGTTAAAGAGTACTCAGAAGTATTTCAAGGATTAAAAATCCTACGCCGCTGAAGAAACATATATGACTATGTTAGCAATTGGATTGCTCTCTTTCAATCGGCTGTTTCTAATATATGAAAAAAATCAGATGCAGATAATTCGATTTATCATACATCAGGTTTATCGGCATCCAAATTCTCTAAGATTGTTCTACCAATATTCTTAGGTTCGTACGTTGATTGGCCAAGTTTTAGAGATTTGTATTAAACGATAGTCCATGATTATAAATCAATTTCTGATATAGTAAAACTACACCGTTTCAAAGCTTATCTTGAAGGTGAAGACTCATAATTGTTAAAATCAATCAGAATTACAGAAAATGATAATGCTGAAGCTTGACAATTACTTATAGAACGTTATGAAATAAGCGCATTATTGTATACAACTTCAGTCATTAATTCCTTGGATAGTTTGGAATGCCCACTAAAGCATTTGGATTAAATTTTCTTGTATACTCTTGGTAAGAAATTGAATTCAAAAACTCGTAAAGATTGGGAATTTCCACTTGGTTCTCAAACAGAATATTCTTCTTCTGAAGAATTTGAGACTTTTCTTAAAAACAGAATTTCAGCATTTGACGGTTTTACTGATAGGAAGGACAAATCTGGAAGCAAGAATTCTTGAGGTACAAATCTATAAGCACATCATAAAATGAGTGGCAGCTTTCTCTTCTAGAGTATTGTTGGACAGTTGTTTGTTAGAGCAATAATGTCTAAGGGACGAAGCAAAATTGTACGAGCTCTTCTAGATGATTGTTCCCAAAGAACTTCTTTTTCTGAACATCTTGTTGCAGATTTACATTCAAAACAACGTACAATTCACGCAACTATTGAAGGAGTGAGAGCCGCAATATTTGTAACATCACATTCAGCTGCTTCCTTTGTAGTCGAATCGCTCATAGATCCTCAGTTTCAAATGACACTTGACACACTTGTTTGCCCGGAGATTTCAGGAGATAAAGCTCCTAGCATAATAGATTTTGGCCCCATATGCGAAGCCTGTCATCGGTCGATCCTAATCCTTATTTACATGAGCACATTTAACTAATTTTGCGCGCTGATGTATATGGCCGACTTATTTTGGAAGGATTACGTGAAGGGCCTAAAGGTTTGCTTATTTCTCATGAAACAGTTTTTGGGTGGATCCTGATTGGTTCCAATAGTGACTCGTCGATAACATTCACAAATTCGCTTGCAGTTCATAATTATCATGGTATGCGTGATATTTCAGAGGATTTATCGCGTTTTTGGGAACTCGAGGGGACCCCGTTAAACGTCATTTAATGGAGGACGAGCAAAAATGTGATAACCATTTTCAAGAAACTCATTCATGTAATTCACATGGAAGATACATTGTTCGCATTCCATATAAGGACGGACCTCCTATAGATATAGAATGGTCAGATTTCAGAAATGCTGAACAATTTTATAATATGAAAATAAATTGTTGGCACAACCTGAATATAAAGAGTTATATTTATCATTCATGGAAAAATATCTGGATTTAAGCCACGTGGAACCCGCGTTAAGAACTAATTCTTAAACAAACAATTTATTTACATTCCTTATCATACGATAATTGAAGAATCGTCTACGACTAAACGTTTAAGAGTTATTTTTAACGTTATGAAATGGTTGCTTTTTTAAAGCGCTCCTTTTACGATTCAATAGAGCTAAGTAATAGCTTGAAAGTGATTTCTTGTTGACCTCAATTATTGTTATATTATTTACGCTTAGGTTTCGTTTCTGAAATTTGTTGCAATAATGAATTGGGCTTTTCATGACAATTTTATCAATCAAGTCGAAGATTGAGTAATTTTGAACTTGATATACCGAGAACATCCTTAAGCTTATCGACTTCCATTTCTATAACCTTCCTCTGATTAATATACACGGCCCTAAATGAATTCATATAATTTCTCCTACAAAGGAGTGGTTTTTCACTAACGAATTAGTAGAATTTTAATAGTAATAAGTGAAATTTCACTAATAACTTATAGAATTAAAGAGCACTGTGCGTGTGAGGGAAAAAAATTATTTTAGTTTTAACGATTTTGGATAGAAAATAAATATACTGCAATTAAATATACACTTTAAATTATAGATACTACTATACTTGCCCACAGGATTAGTGAAAACCACTAAGGTGAAATACAGAATTCCAATCACTGCCCTCATTTTCTTGAAATAAGAGAAACTTACTTCTAAAGAATTTCGTTGCGATTATGATTAACTTATATTCTTCAAAATGTTTCAGTTTATGTGTACATTTACTACTCGTTATCTCATTTGTCCGTCTCAATTATTTATATGTCCTCACTCTGTTCCACCCACACCGACGTAGAAAAAGTACGTCATATTTATGACATTATTACATACAATTTCGAACTAAAACATTAGCAATTACGCAATGGAATAATCTGTATTAAAAAAAAAAACGTTTTATGTTGCAGTAGAAAGGAGACAAGGTACATTCTTGTACATAGTATTCCATTTATTCCACGTCTGTGCCCTCTCGTCTTGCCTCGAGAGTAAGACGTGTGTTCTGATCTCTCTTTGAGACTATAAATATTTTTGTACTAACTAATTAATATTTTGTTTCTTACATTCTTGTCATTTATGATGGAATGCCTTAGATTCATGGCAATTTGAACATATCGTGTTCTCGTCGATTGCTTGTCGATGTTCTGAGACCGCCTGTGTCAGAAAATATTGTTTTTACGATAATGCCTGTCTGTCGGTCTGCCTGTTGTCTGACGACGCGATAACTTTCGAAGGAATTTTATAATTTGAATTTCCTTTCGCACACAACTTGAGGATTCGTTTTGAAAGCAGTCGAAAACGGGCGGTGTCACAGAATGGATCGCTCTTCCAAAAAGTAGCTTAGTTTTCAATATTTTGTGAAAATTAATGGAAAGTTTTGAAAAAAAGTAGTAGTTTTCTAAAAAGTATCTTAGTTTTTAATCCTTTGCGAAAATTTATGAAAAGTTATGAAAACTTTTGGAAATTTATGCTAAAGAGGCTTTCTTATATCCAAAATGCGACGTAAATTCATAAAGTTTCTTTTATTCTTATTCCTAATGTAACAGGCCATATTGGGAATATGGGTTACCCAATATGGCCTAAATACATTTTTCGGATTTTGTTCTTTTCCTTGACTTCATCAATAAATCTTAAGGAAAAGGAATTGTGGGATACAATGCGCATAAGGAAGCTAGATATTTCGTGTGTACCGGAAACAAAGAAGAAGGGATGTGAAGTGAGAAACATAGAGAAAGGACTCGAATTTTGGTCAGGAGTAGATAATGAATCATATGGTACCCAAGGAGTCAGTCTGATTATGAATGAGAGAGCAAAAGAACATGTCAAAAAGTACGAATGTGTATCGCCTAGAGTACTATGGGTTATAATGAAAGTGGGAATCAGAAGACTATTTATTATGGCGTGCTACGCTCCAGTCAATAGTGACAGGAGGGATGTAAGATATACCACCTGGAACTCGTTAAATGATATATTAGGAACTTGCAATCCTGGGGAAGGAATAATTTCACTTGTTGATATGAATAACTGGGTTGGTGTGCAACGCGAAGGTACCGACAGGGTACTGGGCCATATCAGAGACCCAGAAATGAACGACAACGAGGATAAATTGATTAGATTATGCTTAGAAAAAGGCTGGTTTATCAAGAACATTCGGTTCAGACATAAAAAGATCCACATGTATACTTGGTGCAGAGGCGAACGTCACAGTATGACTAAC
>JAUMHM010057975.1:0-14673 GCA_032362435.1 Melikaiella ostensackeni
CCCCCCCCCCCCCCCCCCCCCCCCCCCCCCCCCCCCCCAACCCCTGGACTGGTGACACAAATAATGTTGGTCAAACACCTACAAATTCCCAAAATATCGTGGGGGCGGAAAGGCACCCCTGTGACTGATCACAGAAATAATGTTGGTTAAACTCCTACCATTTTACAACGTCTCGTGGGGGCGGGAAGGCACCCCTTTGACTGGTGACACAAATAATGTTGGTCAAACCCGTACAACTTTCCAACATCTCGTGGGGGCGGGAAGGTACCCCTGTAACTGGTCACAGAAGTAATTTTAGTCAAACCGCTAATCCTTTAAACATCTCGTGGAGGCGAGAAGGTGCCTCCGTGACTGGTCGCAGAAATAATGTTGATCAAACCCCACCCCTTTCGAACGTCTCTTGGGGGCGAAAAGGCACTCCTGTAACCTGTCGCAGAAGTAATTTCCGCCAAGCCCCTAACCCTTTCCAACATCTCGTGGGGGCGGAAAGGCACCTCATGACTGGTCACAGAAATAATTTTAGTCAAACTCCTAACCCTTTCCAACATCTCATGGGGGCGGGAAGGCACCCCTGTGATTGAACACAGAAATAATGTTGGTTAAACCCCTACCCTTTTCCAACGTCTTGTGGGGGGTGGGAAGGCAACCCTGTTACTGGTCACATAAATAATGTTAGTCAAACCCCTACTTCTTTCCAACGTCTCGTGGGGGCTGAAATTCAACCCTTTGACTGGTGACACAAATAATGTTGTCAAACCCCTACCCTTTTCTAGCATCTCGTGGGGGTGGGAAGGCACCCGTGTGACTGGTTACAGAAATAATTTGGTTAAGACCCTACCCCTTTCCAACGTTTCATGTAGGGAGCAGGAAAGCACCCCTGTGACTTGTCACATAAATAATGTTGGTCAAACCCCCACCCCTTTCCAACGTCTCGTGGGAGTGGGAAGGAACTCCTGTAATTGATCACGAAAATAATTTTAGTCAAACCCCTAACCCTTCCGAACATCTCGTGGGGGCGGGCAGGCACCCCTCAGACTGACCACAGAAATCATGTTGGATAAACCCCTACCCTTTTCCAACGTCTCGTGCGGGCGGGAAAGCACCTCTGTGACTGGTTACAGAAATGATATTGTTCATACCCTTACCCCTTTCAAACGTCTCGTTGCGGGGCGAGATGGCACCCCGGTTACTCGTCACAGAAATAATGTTGGTCAAGCCTCTACCCCTTTACAGCGTCTCGTTGGCGGGGCGAGAAGGCATTCTTGTGACTAGTCACAAAAATAATAGTTTATATTTATTCTATATAATTCTCATTAATGAAACGAATAATCGGTTATTTACCTAGACTTTCTGCTTTTTAAACAGACATTTAAAAAAAATTATCGTTGACAGTTACTTATTCTTTACCGATACTGACAATTTTTTTGGTACCGGTTTTTTATACATAACCTTCTTTTAATGGTCTTTACCCCTTTTTGTGGAGAGTGTGAGTTCGGTGACACCTACCTCCAATCAGAAACTCACACCTATCCAGCTGCCCCACTCGCTTCTTACACCACTCCTCGTATATGAACATACCCCTAACCCATTTCCAGTTACGTTGTAATTAGTGTAAACTGGTGTAAACAGGCAAATAGCCACACTTCCTATAGCAGTGATCCCAACCCAACCTCGTCTCTATTCCAACTTTAGCGGGTTGTCCAACTGCGCTTATGTTGCGCAGTGCATTTATTGGCTGCAGATCGCGTGTGATTCAAAATTTATACTAAGTGTTTTAGGCCGTGATGTCAACTAGCAAGATGGATGATACCGAGGGTCAAACAATAGCACTAGACACATGGGACGAAGCTTCATTTTAAAAAATATTTTCGTAAAAAATAATTTCTTACCATAAGTGTTCGACATTTTTTATTTTTCAAAATCTATTTAACCAAATGATAAAATCGATAATTTTTCATTCTAATCATGAACGATTCTCGTAATTTAAATGAATAATCGCTTATGTTTAACGAAGTGCCTATTCACACCGAAAATACTTGGTCTACGTTCACCGTATTTTCATGAAAAAAATACGAACAGATTATTTTTCTTTTTACAAACATGATCTTTATCAGTTTTGACCTTAAAAATTATATTTTCAGGTATTTGCATTACTGTATACGTAATTCGCTTTTATTTCATATTTCGCCTTTTGTAAAAAATAGCCGGAAACATCGTTCGTTGCCGGCGCCGGCTGTGTAGACTCCACCAATTTTAATACCTTATAATGCAAGCCTTCTTACCGGGTGTCTATAGTTGTGTGAGTATGCATCTTACACAAGCCGCGTCTCAACACAGTTAAATTTCAAATGTTTCTAAAGTATCCGTTGGAATTATTTAAAGTTTGATGTAATTTTTAATATTTTGCTGATAAAAAGAGTGATTGGCAATATTTTGTGAAACATATAAATTAAAATGAAGGTGCTGAAGAAAAAATTGGTCGAAAAAAGTGCGGCGAGTAGCACAGGTAAGAAATATTACGACATGCTTTGAGATTATGTAAAGGTTATGTTATGTTAAAGTTTCTTGAAGTTTATATTGGATGACAATTGTGACTAAATGAATTAACAAAATAGAGTTAGAAAAATACCTAATAAAGTTATTGAACTTTATGTGTAAGAAGATATTTGTCAGAGAAACTGTAACACTTTTTTTTTTGTATCTAGCAAGAAGTTATATTTTGACTGCTTTTTTTCAACAAAAATTACAAAGGCATTAGGAATGGACAAAAATTATCATCTAATATTCAAAAATTTCAGATCATTTATAAGCACGACTCATAAAAAATTATCCTTTCAATTTTACACGTTTTTTCATTAGGTGACATTGAGAGAGTTCCAAAAACAAAAGTTTATTGGCGATGCTGCGTACTGGGCTGCAGGTCCAATAAATCAATTTTAAGACTTGCATTTCCAAAGGATGTCAGGCAAAGTAATGCATGGAGGGATATTATTAAAAATCTAGATCTTAATGAGCTGACAACAGACTCATTGAGAAACTATCGAGTTTATCAATTACATGTTTCCAAGAGCAGCTACACACTGTTCGTCGGATATTGAGAAAGGATGCTGTTCCCGAATTGATGCTGAATCTCACATCGTCTACTCAAACAAACATTGCCAAGAACAGGGTGGATTCCTCGATAAATATGATGTTGGAGGAAGCATTAGTTGATGTAGGCACGACAGAATCAGCGAATACGTCCGGTAAAGGGAAAAATTCCAGTACTGGTCTAAATGAGGACAATGACAATGGTTCATTTTCGAAAAAAAATACTGCTCAAGATGGAGTACATAACAGTTCGTGCTCAACTCCAAAAGCTTATAAAAAACGACCAATTCTTTAATCAGTTACCCGGAAAAAAGATTTAACTCTAGTTGCTACACATTTACATGGAATAGCTACTAATTTATTGAAACGACAGTCTAAATACGTACACAAATTGGGTTCGTTCAAAATATGACTTGAAAGTGCTGAACAATTCGCAAAAGGCGTTGAGATGAAAAAATTGCAGAGCTTGTCAAAGCAGCAGCTAGCATTCGTGCAAATGCACATTCGCAATGTACATAAGAAGGCCAAGGCAAGTATTTAATGTGATCTATCGTGCAGTTTTCATTGATTCCACTTATCTTGAAATTAATTTTCTTATTTAAAATATTTTTACTAATTTCTCTTCACCAATTTTTTACGAGTTACTAATAAATTGTAAATGTATGTAGCTTTTTCCATTTTTATTCTATATTTATATTTTGCAACGAATTAATAATACTTTTATATTTCAACGAAATAGTTTACTTAATTTTGTTAACTTTATTTTACGAAACTTTCTAATCTTGAAATTAATTTTTTACGTATATTTTTTCCTGATTTATTTTCCGTAATTTTATACTACTAACTGATAAATTGTATATATACTCAATTTTAGAGTTCTTCACTTTATAATAATGCTTTTGTATTCACAATAAGAAAGTGGGAATTTTTACGAGATTTCTTGGAATTCTTTTTAATTTTATTTCTCGCATTACTCATAATTGCAGTAATTCGTGATAAATTCTACATAATGAAATTGTCTATTTAATTCAATTCACTTTCTTAGAATGAAATGGTTTTTTCCTCCTTTTTTTTTACATAGGCAAGAAGATTCACATTGGATGCGAAATCTTGGCTTTAGCTATCTTGAAGCAATCAGCACAATGCTATCAACTTTTCTGCCGGATTTTGATTTTACCAACTCCGCGCTCATTACGAACTGTTTTAAGGAAAATTCCTCTGAAACCTGGAGTTAATAAGGTCATTATTGATCATTTAAAATAAGAAGGTGACCACATGACTGAAAAGGAAAAAGTTTTTTTCCTAGCATGGGACGAACTTTCCACCGATTCACAAATTTATTATGATCAAAAATTGGATAGGATCATTGGCTTTGAGGATAGGGGTAGGACGAATGATTTCGCTGATCACACACTTGTATTTATCCTCCGAGGAATTCACAGAAAAACTTTAATATGCCGCTTAGTTACAATTTTTGTAAATCGAGTATAAGCGCCAAACAATTAGGAAGGTGCATTAGAGAAATCGTACGAGCTATCTCTAAAGCGGGATTCAAGATTGTTGTCTCTGTTTGTGACCAAGGCACAACCAATGTGTCTTGCATGAATACTTTGCTCAGAGAAACTATAACAAAATGCTCGAGTGCTAGGACGCAATTCAGTAAGTACTCACATTTACATTTTCTTTTTTACTTTTTTCTCTCTACAAGAAACTGATTGAGTTTATTTTTTCAGCTGGAAAAATTGAGGTTTATGGGCAGCAGATAATTCCGCTTTACGATCCTCCATACCTGCTCAAAGTTGTTCGAAATAAACTGTTAACCAAAAATATAGAAGTGATTTTTGAAAACTTGGTTAACTGAGATAATAAAACCAAAGAATCTTTTAAAAAAGTGAAGAAATTCCTCATCACACCTGATTCCACTGAAGAAATAGACGAAAAAATCAGACTTGCAGGAAACACGAAGGAAGGTAAATTTATAAATCCAAAGGAGGTAAACAAAGAAAATAGATATTTAGCTTCGTGGGATATTTTGGAATTGGCCTACAATATAGATAACAAGGCCATCCATAGCATTAAAAATCAAATGCCTAAATTGAACGACGGTCATATAATAAAGAAAAAAATTAGAAAAATGCGCGTAAATCCCGCAGCTCAAGCACTTAAAACAACAATGGCTGCGTTTATCAGATTTCCGACTTGTATTAAAGGCTTGCATACCTTTTACATACGCTTCTTTGTAAAAAAAAAACATTCCAAGATAATTATTCAAATTTCTTTCTTACAGGTTCAGTATCAACTGCCGAAGGGCCAAAGTCAATGCCAATCAGGGAACGTGTTGCCTCGTTAGTAGTAGTAAAATTCTTCAACGACGTCTTCGATTCTGTAAATGGAAAAAAGAACCAGCCCCCGAAAGAAAAAAATGATCTGCGGAAAGAAGTCAGTGACAGAAGCTTTCATTCTTTGTTTTGGAAGGAAGCTGCGACCTGTATGAAGGAAAATTCAAGGTTCATAAATCCAACAACGAAAAAACAGAAATCTGTACCACCATCACTTCGAAACTGAATGGCAACATTAAAAGGTTTCTCGCGGTTATGGCAAACTTTGAAGAAACTTGGATTTAAGGAATTCTCTCCGCGCCACGTTAATCAGGATCCCGTAGAAAACTTTTTCGGAATGGTTAGAAGTCATAACAGGAGAAATGTCAATCCAACGTGCATACAGTTCGAAAGCTCCTTTAAAACTGCCACTGCAACTAATCTTAGATTTCTCTTTTATTACATGTAAGACTCACGTGGAAACCTTAGTAGAACAATTAACAAGAATCATTGCTGTTGGGTACGTAATTTGATGGTGCACGTTCATGAACAGGTTATTAAAGGGAAAAGATTCGGGTGCGACTGCTTAAGCGTGTTTATAAAAGAAAGCTATAACACAGTACAAAAAAAGCTACAGATAAAGAATCGATGAATATGTGTTCATGATTTTTTAATGTTTTAATTTGAGAACTCTTAAAATTTTATAACGAATTTCTAATTTTAGTTTTTAAAACTCTAGAATCGTTACTGTATATTTATAATTATGTAAAAAGTAGTTTTATAAATACAACTATCCAGTTTAAAAACTTATCAAATTATGTTCGTATCAATTACTAAACCTTTTATCACTTGGATTTTTAAAATTTTGCTCGTAACAATATGAAATTGATAAAAGGTACAGCTATTGATTCGTGAAAAAAATGTATAGATAAAAAATATTAATCATATTTAATTTCATTATAAAGAATTATTTATTTACAATGAAATTGAATATTATCAATATTTTTTATCTGCATTTCTTACACGAATCAATAGCTGATCTTTTTATTTTACATTTATTTACATTTTTATTTCCTGGCATACGTCGCCATATTCAGTTTTAGTTCCGATTAGTGTATAGTTTGGCCTTAACATAAAACAGGCGACCTATAGAAGTTTGCGTATGAACCTACATAGGATCCTTATATTATTTACGTTATTAACAAACTAATGAAAAATCTCAAAGATCGATAATATTAATAAAGAACTATAGTTGCAGCATATATGGCCAGTACCACAGTAAAAAAAACTACTGCGCAGCATTTTTTACATTTCTGAAAATATTTTTTTGAAATAGGTTCATATGTAATTTTCTATAGGTCATCTCTATAGGAGAACATATAGGTCCCTATATAGGATCTCATATATAGCCTATATATAGGCAGATATAGGTATTTTTGAGGCATAGTAAAATCTGACAAAATCTCAATTTTCTCACACAGGTAAGGGAAAAAACGGGATTTTTTTCCTTATATTTTAATAGTCCTAAATTCGAATTAGCTTCCGATTTTGAGACATCCTATTTTTTTCCTCATAGAAGGAGGTTTGTAATGACGTGAATTGTCAGTTCTACTTTTTTAACACATTTAAATATAATTCGGTCCCAGAAACGTGAAGAAGCTTTTTCTAAAAAAAAGTCTCTATGTGTGTGTGTGGTGTGTAACTTTTTTCTGTTTACCATATCTCGAAAAGTGAAAGAGCTGTGATCTTGAAACGTGGACGAATTGTAGCTCCAATTGATGTTCAGATCTGATCAGCTAATTAGAACTGTTTTTTGCATTTACATTTTCCTTAAAAAAAACGTTTATAGGTATATTTTTTTCCATTTTTATGATAGAAGAAAGTTTTATCGTAGATTTGTAGGTTTTTTTCGAGACGCATCGATTGATCTATTGACGAACCTTCCATGACCTTTTATGATCCACTAATGCTAATTTATAAGTTAAAAAATATAGTTATTTGTGATACGAGTACGTGAAACAGGTTATTACTACGAGTGTGAAATTTGCAGCATGAGCCGCAGGCAAGTGCTGCAATCACACAAGTAGTAAATTACCTGTGTACGCACGTGTATCACACACTATTTTTTGCAACACTCATCCTAGAAAGTTTTTTTTTTAGTCAAATTTGTGAATAATTTTGTAAATGTTCACGCTAGAAGTTATTTAGAATCTCATCAATATTATACTACTCCGGCAAAATAAAAATAAAAGTTTTGCCTGATCTGTATACTTGAAATTTTTTTATTTTGCCCTCCCCTCTCTCGATCTCTCTCCTCACTACTCTCTTTTCTCTTCTCTCTTCTTTGGTCACCAACATCCTGAAATTAATTCTGAATTCGCCCTGAATGAATTGTAGTGGATTAACGTTTGAAGTACTTCTGAAATAACTTCAGGCACGATTTTACGATTCGAAACCCGTGTATAAAATTGATTTTTCTAAATTGCGCATGCGCAATAATGGCTACCGGTGTGTAAAGTAACTGCTTCACACACTGTGGCGTCACTGTGTTGAAAAGAGCCACTTCACGCATTGTTAAGAGGAACATAAAGTGTAACTTTAGAGGTGGGTGTTGTAAAAAAATTATTTTGTAACACATGCACGAAATGTTTGATTTTCAAAGCATGCATAGCGTGCGGAAAGTGGCCAATTCTGAAACCGTGCGATAACGCAGTTATAAGAAGACTCGTGCTTTGTTTATATGAGGAAAACGATTTTGACATTAGAAGTGCATACAACAATACTGTATAGTATGTGTTGTTTGTTCGCGTCTCCAAGTCGCATCGATTGATTCATTGAGGAATCTTTTATGACCTACTAGAACCGATTTATGAATTTTCAAAAAAATTGTTCACTTTGTTTAGGGGGCGTTTAAGAATTACGAAACGTCTTTAGGGGGAGGAGGTTAGCTTTAGCGTTACGCCTATGTTATAGTTACATACACTCATTATAGAAACAGCGTGATATAGGGGTGGGGGGCAAAATTACCAGAAGAAGGCGTTGCGCAATCGAATGACCTATTGGCGAACCTTCGATGACCTTTCATGATCTACCAATAGCGATTTATAAAGTATCAAAAGAATTGTTCACTTTACTTATATGAAGAAAATTTTTGGAATATTTGGAATATAATACTACTGTAACTTAAAAAGGTATTCGTTGTGACAAGACACATTGATTTATCTTTTGATGGTCTTTCTGAGGAAGCAAATGCTCATAAAATGTGCATAAATTAATAGATCCATACTGAATACAACCGTAGTACATCGCAGCGGTATAATTTATTTTGTGAAGCATAAAATTCTAATATTTAAATAAATTGTAAGTTATACTTTTATTACAGCTCCTTACAATACTGATGGCAATTGTTATGAGTCCAACTTCAACATATTTTGGTCTTTACCTCCGCCAGAAAATAGACCCCACGAATATCCACGTCCAATGCTTTTAAGTTACACATTATCACAGGAACATTTCCTCGCTCAAGATGCTTTAGATGAAATTGTAAGTAAATCAGAACTTTCGCACTGAATTTAGAGAAGAATAAATATTCTCAATCGTAACTACATACCTCTAATTATAGGTATAATGAAATTGATCAAACTTGTTTGAATTTAATTTCAGAAAAAATGTATCGAGTATTACAAACTGGAAGGTGGGATCGACTTTAAAGCGATATTCAGCGGCAGTACAACTTATCTTGAAAGGTTGAGGGTAAGTGAGATTAGTAGCGATAGAATATTTTTCAGAAAATCCTTGACAGTGCTTGTAGTTCTTGATCGTTACAATAAATAATTTTGTACTTGAGATATCGGCTCTCACTATCGGTATGTGAACACTAGATAACTAATTGTAAAATACAATTCACATTAACTTTATCACAGATGATTCAATAGCGTTAATTTCAGAGATTAATTTGTTTGAAATCTAACAGATTCAAACAATAATTTAATATTTCAAATCGAAAAACTTTCAAACATCGGTTCACATGGAATCTGAAGGTTTCAATTTAGATTTATTTATAATTCGGAAGTTTTTAAATTTATAATTTGGAATTTTGTATTTTTCAGAGTTCTTTGCAATCCAAACTTCCCGGACGAAATCGAACTAACGGATCGTATTGGGAAGTCATTAGAGAAATGATTTGCCCTGGATCAGACAACGGTTCCTCGGATCCATTCGCGATGAAATTTCCCCTCGTTCCAGAACATCTTCTACAATCCAGTTCCCTGAATGCCACAGGAAATGTTTTTCTTGCACCAATAAATTTCAAACCGGAAAACACCAGCACAGTTGCTTCCATAACAAAACAATTTACATCTCATCATCACCACGGAAAAGATTCCTCCTCAGAAAGCAACATGATCAAACACGACATTCTAAAACAACAATCTCATCTCTTCCAACCTGATCCGATACCCTCCTTTAGAGCTGGTGAACTCACAGTCTCCCTTAAAAATTCGAAGAACGATTACGAATATACACCAACAGATTTTTCAAAAGCCTTAAATTCCTCAAGTATGGACCCTGGCAAATCGAGAGCTTCGGATTATCCACTGACTGATTGTTTAACCCAGCAGATGTCGAAGTTCCCAGATTTATCGAAGCTTGCAAATTTTTCGCCTAGTGAGTTGGCCAAACTTTCGGGATTCTCTTTAAATGATTTTACGAAAGCATCTTCCTCATACGTCAGAAATATCGCCAATCTTTTTGGACCACTTGGCAAAAGTTCGGATCTGCAGGATCATGCAAATGATAGAAGATCTAGTGATTATCCTTCCATGGATTCGATCCCTAGTTCCTATAAGATTTCCTCTTCTCCTCCATCTTTGCAGGAACAAAATAGAAATGTGATGGAGGATTATGGGGGAGAGAGGAAAAAGGATTTGGGGGAAAGTTCAAATTATAATATTATGTCGGAGGATTTGTCTATGTCGAATATGAAGCCTGACTTTGGTGCGATGCTGGATATGAGTACTAGAAAACACCATTCGGATTCGGGCGATACCTTGAATCTCTCGAAGGACCGTTGAGAAGGTATTTTTTTTACGTATTGTTTAGTGTTACGGAATTTTCTGTCTGGAGCTAATCTTACGGAAATTTCCGTACCTACCTTATTTCGCCCCCCGAAATTATTGGGGAATACCATTCGGGACACCTTTTCCACCACCTCAGACCACTTTTACAACCCACAACCAAAGATATTATAAACATAGATGCGGCGTACCACAGGTGCTGCTTCTATGAATGTAAGACTAGGTAACTAAATTTTGTACAGGAGCAAAAGGGAAGGAGATTATTGTTCTCTCACTTACTCTTGTCGCCGCTAGATTTCCTTCTCGGCGAAGACTTTCGCGTCGTCTGCTTGGCTTCGAATCTAGGTTTATAATGTCTTCGCCGCAGCCCGATTTCCAATCTCATTTCCAACTCCCTTGATTTGTTTCCAACGACTCCCCCAAGTCAACAGTTGGGTATTTTCACTTAATCACCAGCTAACTTCACTTCGTCGAGTGCTGAGGGGTAAACAATGGACCAAGTGCATGGGACTAAACCTTATTGTGTTAATATCTTCGTGAAAAATATCTTTTTCACTATAAGTGTATTTGGAAATTAGTTCTTATGGTTCAAGAACTGTTTAATAAAATAATGAAATGATAATAATTATTAATTATTACGAAGTTACTACGAAAATAAAGTTTAGTCCCATGCATTTGGTGCCATTCTTTTCCTCTGTCTTCCACGAAGTTGAGTTAGCTGGCGATTAATTGAAAATGCCTAATATCTCAAAACTTTCATACTTTTTTCATCGGCTTCATTTTTTGCAAAGTACGAAATAAGAAGCAATTTACAGATTTAATATTAATAATAATATTAATACGTAATACCAGTTAAACTAGTAGTACGGAAAATTTCGGAATGCTAGCACCAAAGAGTCAGCGACATGTTTGAAAAATTCCGTAATATCAGCCCTAGCTACTTGATCAATTAATGTTACGGAAAATTTCGTAATATACTAGACAGTGCTTTTTTTTATTGAAGGAATAAGGCGGTTCAAAAAATTAATTTAAGATTTAAGTTTTCATTTATTTGAATAAGGATTTACAATTCTTCCAAATTTGTATCCTTCTCCATTTTCTATTTCGCTTACAATTTTTAAGTCTCTAAATTGAAAAATTCCAAAACTAATCTTGTGGTAGTATACGAACAACTGTTTTTTCTAAAATAAAAACAATCATCTCTAGCTTTCACAACATGAAGTGAAAAAAAAGAAAATCTAGAGATTTCCAAAATATTTTCCAAAATGAGAGCTTAAATTTTTAAACGGTTATTTTTATTAGGAAGATCTCACTGAAGAATCGTATTTATCGACTCAAAGTAATGAATTGTTGCGTCTCTTTGTTTATTTTTTAAACAACTTCTTCAAAAAAGACTGCGAAAGAATTAGATATATGTTTTTATACTACTTGAGAAACTCAAAAACATTTGAGATTCTATATTAATTGGAAAAAATATGAAGTATGCAGAATTCGGTTATATATTTTATCTCACGTGGATAAATTGAATTTTCAGTTTTTTTTTTAGTTATTTTTTTAGTTATTTTTTTAGTTATTTTTAATCAAATAAGCCTGATGCTGACTCGAAAGTATACCTAGAAATGTATTAAATGTTCATGGAACACTTCTGACACACAAATCATATACATTATATACAACCTTGTATGATAAATGTTCTGGATCTGTTTATTGCTACGATTAATTTTGCGAATATTCTGAATATGTTTTACGAAATCGACCAATACGTTTGTTTTAAAGCGTATTCGCTAGTGGAGATTTTCGTATAATTAAAATTAAGGACTGAGACAACTTTTGTATTTTGTATGTTCTTGATTTTAACTAAAAATTTTGTTTAGAAATTTCCCTATTTTTTGTCTAACATTCATTTATTATAGGTAATATCCTAATATTTCGTTTTAAGAATCCCTTCCTTTAAATATTTTGTTACAAAACGTTTTTGCCATTCCTGTAGGGGCCGTTCAATTATTACGCAACGCCTTTTTCAGCTTTAGCGTTATACGTCCATGTTAAAGTCACAGGCATTGACTTTTAAAAAAGCGTTACGAGGGGGGGGGTTCAAAATTGGAAAAAGGCGTTACGCAGTACTTGAACGGCCCCATAAAATGATTGTTTGATTAGCTATTCACTCACAACAAAAAGTGGGATAGAGAGGGTCATTAAAACTGTAATAAGTCGAACATTATAATTAAGCAAGGAGTGAAGAAAATGTTAGAGGTTCTATTTTTATAAAATTATTAATAGACACTTGGATCATCTAGGATTAACGTATATTACTTTCTTTCGTGTATTGACATTTGAAAGTCCTTTCTTGAACTGTTAAGCCATAAAGATGAAATCGTCAGAGGAAATATCCGCATATATCTTGAAGAAGCAGTAAAATATCTTTTAATGACTCGTGCAATTTTGTTATTACATATTGTATAATTCTTCTCACCAGTTAAATTTTTTCATTCTCATTTCATTTAGTATGAAACAGTTTGTGTGAAATTTCAGAAAAATTTAAGTTATTGTCACAAAAATATAGTAGTTAAAAATATAGTTCTTGAAGGCCTTGGCTGCGTGTGCCGTCATTTTGGTACGAATAACCGGATTTTTTTGGTACATGTAGAGTAGGGTTGTTCAGAAAACTTTTTTTAATTCTAAGTTGCACTGCATTCTAAATTATTGCTTTTGATCAACAAATTTGTGAAAAAAAGAATATTTTAATCGATAATACTTAGAAGGTGCTCAACAGGGTGGTCGAAAAATGCATTGGAAATATTTTTTTTGGTAATTTTCATGCTCTTACCCCCCAAATTTGTTTTAATCTAAACAAAAAATGATATTTACAGGTTCCGCAGCCCCCATGAACTTTAACACGTATTTCCCATAAGAAAAAAAGACGTTTTTGTCAATTATACGCAGAATCGTCAATATTAGGTGTATCGGGTTGATCCTCATCATTTCCTTTCAAAATTAGCCATAGAATACGAATAAAAAATTTCTTTTTGAATTTTACCCACATAAGTCTGTTTTATAGGATCCCAAAAGAACCCCATAAGAGAAAAATTGGGTTTTGCGAGTGTTTGGCGTTAATTACTATTTTTTGCGGTTTATTTTAGTACAGATTGTTTCTAATACATAAAATATTACTTTCTACTGAAAATTAGATATCTAAATAAATTGTTTAAACAATTGATTGTTGTTTATAGCAATTTTCTCTTAGAATAGAGTTAGAAAGTCGCAGTTTTTTCAGAATTTTTCAACTTTTCGGTTAGAGCGAGGCACTTATCAATTAAAGTTAACAAAAATAATTGTTAAAACAATTTATTATCATTCATAACATTATTTTCTTAAAAAAATGTTAGAAAATTGCGGTTTTTTTCTGAAATTTTCTACTTTTTGTCTACTTTTCAATTAGAGTGAGGTAATAATTAATTCAATTTAGGAAACATAATTATTTAAACAATTTATTATTATGTTTTAAGATTCTCTTTGAATAATGCTAGAAAGTTTCGTTTTTTTTTTAAATTTTCAACTTTTTGCTACTTTTCAATTAGAATGAGGTAATAATTAATTCCAGTTAACGAACGTAATTGTTTAAACAATTCATTACCATTTTTAACAATATTCTCTTTTAATAATTCTATCTTCTTTCAGAGTAATGTCAGAAAGTTGCGGTTATTTCTAAAAGTTTCAGCTTTTCTCTGACTTTTTAGTTAGGAACAAAGAATAAATGAACATCAACAAGACTCATTTTTTTAATAGTATTCCATTTTTTTCGGAATGAAGTGTTTTTACTCTTTTGCTAATGTTTTAAAAATATTAATTAAAAAAAAGGCTATCTCACAGTAGATATAAAAACAAAGGATGGAATAATGAGGAGTAGGTGGGAGGAGTGGGTTTGTAAATAACCTGTACAAATTTTGTTTTGAATTACAACGTGAATTTTATTGCAGAGCCTATAAGAAAAATTTGGAATGCACACAAAAACATGTTGTTATTGATGATAATATATATGTATAAAGAGATTAAAAAGGTCTTGATAAAAAGACTAATTATTTATAACATCTCACGGCACAAGGTATACTACACTCAGAGAAATTTCCTCTAAACGATAAAGTCGGTCCTCTAATCGTTGAAGTAGGATACTTTAAAAGCAGAATCGTTTC
>JAUMHM010058005.1:0-14671 GCA_032362435.1 Melikaiella ostensackeni
TGCAGATTGAAACAGTTCCTTGCCTAATGTCTCTCTTTCAGAATTGTAAGGATTCGTAAGACTTTTGTGACCCCCCCCCCCCTTCTGATGTAAGATTTTATGTTTTTACTCAATATATTAACAATATATCAATTATTTTTACTGTACCATAAATGAGATTTCAAAAGATTTGAAAGATTTTCAGTGATTTTAAAGAACTTCAAGAGCTTTCAAGGGATTTTAAGATATTTCAAGGTACTACACAGTATTTCAAATAGTGACAAAACTTTTACGGAATTTAACGAGATTTCCAAAGCTTTTAGAGATTTCATGATATTTCGAGGGATTTCAAAAGATTTCGAAGGATCACAAAAGTTTAAGGATATTTCAAACGATACCAATGGATGACGAGAGGTTTCACAGATTTTAAGTGATTTTAAAAGATTTCAAGAATTTGGAGGAATTATCTAGTACAATTTTTGAGAGACTTTCAAATTCTTCAAGGGATTTTACAAAATTCTGAGGGGCTTCAATGAGTTTAATCAGACTTCAAGAGATTTTACGGCATTCCAAGATATACGGAAGTATTTGGTCGGATTTTTAGGGATTTTGATGGATTTTCAGGAATTTAGAACGATTTCCGTGCATTACATATAATTCTAAGGAATTTCAAGGGATATTCAGAGATTTCGAAATATTTTAAAAGAAGTCACAGATTTCTGAGCATTTTAAAGCTTTTCAAGAGATACCGAAATATTTTCACGAATTTCGAACGATACCAGGGGATTCTAATTGAATTTCAAAGACTTGAAGAGATATGAATAAATTTGATAAGATTTCAAAAGAAATTAGGGGATTTTAAAGGATTTTAAGAAATGTAATGCGGTTTCGATGATTCCACAGGATTTCGAAGGATGTTAACAGACCTAAAAGATTCCAAAGTATATCAACGGGTTTTGGAGGATTTCGTAAGATTTTGTAAGATTTCAGAAGATTTAACGCAAGTTCAAAGGGTTTCTGAATATTATAAAGGATTTCAAGGGATTTCGAGAAACTTCAATGGTTTTTGAAAGATTTGAATAGATTGAAAGAGATTCGGAAAGACTTCTACCGATTTTGAAGATTTCAATGAATTTTAAAGGGTGTCCCATTTTGGGAGGTACCCGGAAAAAAATTCTCTCTAAATTTAAGCTGAAACATTTCGCGCAAAATTGACAGAGATGAACTCTGTTTTCCTTTTTTTTGTCGTAAATTATTTTTTTCTGTAATTCGCAAAAAAGTGCTAGTCTTCCCACCTGTTTCCTGTGTAAAAAGTGATGATTTGTTGTCGATGAAGTGGCGCATGCGCAGTGTCGACTTACCCAGGCTATGGTGAAAAAAGTAGACAGGCGCAGTGGAAAAAGTAGACGGACGCAGCGAAAAAAGTGACGCACAGTGAAAAAGTAAATAAAGTGCGAACTAGTGAACGAACCCTATGACCTGCTTCAGTAAGTGAAGGTGAACTCACAACTTTTGTGTTGTATCTAATTCCACCACTCCTAACCTTCCTGACCAAACACTTCTACCAACTTACTGTTACAGCCATATTATTGACATGGTTTTGACAATTGCCAATGTTATTGTTGCGTTAATCGACGACAAATCGCCTCCTTTTCAAACAAAAAACAGGTAAAAAAGCTAACACTTCTCAAAAAAATTATAGAAGAAGTATCGTGTCCCACATGTTGAAAAAGTGATGATTTAAAACTCGTGTGATAGCCACCCGAGCGGAGCTCACACTCGTCTTAAATCTCTCGCTTTTTCAACGTGTAGCACAATGTACTATTATTCGATGAGTAAAATGTTTTTGAGCATTTTTCAACTACTTTACTATTGTTAAACAATTTCCATTTGCTTAAATTTTTTTCCTACCAACTGATTGAAAAGTACTTCTTGTACGTTTAACTGGACAATTTGCCATCGTCAGGAAGACTGATCTTTGTTTCAAGCATTCACCAATTGTTTAAACAATTCATTATCATTTAATTGTAACTTTTTTCAGAAAGGGGTGGAAAACTCTATTTTTTTTATTTGCCTCACCTCGTCGCTTATTATTAAATATTTACTTCATCTAGATACTCCTACCTTATTTTGTAACAAACTCGTATTCTTTTAAATATTTGTTTTAAACAATTTTGTTCTGAAATAAATGTGTGGAATTTATCTTTTCCTGTAATATGTTGTAATTTCTTATTGCTCAAAGCAACATTTTCTGTGGAAACCATTATCCAATCGTTTAAACAATCTATTAATGATTAATTGAGGCACTGAGAATGACAACTAAATAAATCCTACTTTTTTCGAAAATCGTTTTTTTTCAGTTTGAAGTACTCTCAATTAAGACCTGTTGATAAATGTTAGAAATATGTGAATAAATATATTTCGTTTTGCCAAAAAATGTGGCTAAAGCTTAGGTGACAGTGAAGAAATGAGCATGACAGCTGGCTAAAGCCCGTTTTCTTTTTTCCTCCCTTCAATGTAGAGAAGTGATGAGGAGGATTAAGCTTCTGTTTTTTGTTTCGGGTGACTTGTTTGATAAAAGATCATCTCCAAACACTAAAAGTTTTTCATAAACTTAAAACATGAAAAAATGTACTTTTAAATAATTGATAATGACAACTAGGTACAGTCCACTTTGTTTTTCCTCCTTTTTCAGAAATTATGATAAGGATTAGACTTATATTTTCTGGTTAACGTGAAGTTTTTTATGATAAAAGATTACTATCAAGCATTATTGAAAGGTTTTTAGTTTTAAAACATGAAAAAATGAACTTTTAAATGATTGAGAATGACAACTAGGTGAAGCCCGTGTTGTTTCTCCTCTCCTATATTCTAGAAATTTTTTAAAAAATATTTTTTAATCTTGACAGTATAGCTCATAAGGACCACTTACTTCTATGATTTTCTTAGAATTTTCTATTTTGAATCCCATCACAGAAAGCGTTTTTTGTTTCTCCTGTAAAATTTCATTTTTGGGCTTTATCTAGTTATCATTCTCAGTGCCTCAATTGTACATTTTGATGGGAATGCGATAAAAAAATCTGATTTTTTTTTCAAATTTGGTCAAATATTAGATAATGGTAAAAAAAAATTGCTCTCAACAATGACAAACTATCGCCTCCATTACAGAAAAAGCTTAATTCCAAACTTTTATTTCAAAACAAAATTGATTGAACGGAAAAAATTATTTGAACAAATATAAATTTGTTACAGAATGGGGTAGTAATATCTGAATTACATAGATATTGCATAATAAGCGAAAAATGTAACCAAATTAAAAAAAAAGAGTATCATACCTCTTTTTCAGAAAAAGTTTCAATTGAATAATGATTAATTATTTGAACAATTGGTAGATGCTTGAAATAAAAATCAGTTTTCCTGACGATGATTAACTGTCCGATCAAACGTAAAAACGTTACTTTCAATGAGTCAGTAGGAAAACAAAATTATTTTCATAAATGGAAATCGTTCAAACAATTAAAAATTAGTTAATACATGTCTGAAAACATTTCATTTGTCGAACAAAAATAATTTATGGCAAAACATCCTGATAATCTCCTAATAGCCAAGTTTAAACTCAGAAACGTGAATCTCATTTTTCAAAAACAAAAATTTTTCCATCTTAATCTTATTGGGATTTTCATGGCCTTCGCGGCACGTTTTAATATCAACAGATTTGGCTCAAACTTGGTGAGAATTTTTTCTTCCAGGAATCTCACAAAATGGGGAAAGGGGGGCTGTATACCCTCTATTCAAAAGTCAATTTTTTGGACCACCTTAATGTACATAGAAATTGTAAATGAAATAAAAAAGTAATTAAACAAGTAAACATTAGTTTTACTTGCAAATTAACATCTTTATATATATATATATGCGTCATTCTGCTCAAGGGACCTTTTCGACGTCCCGGTCATTTTTTTCGACTCTATTCATCTTCAGTTCTTGAAAAATTGCATAGTGGTAATTTTTCCCTTAAGTAATAACAAAAAAATGTTTGTAATCAGTTGCCATAAGTAGAATGTATGTGAGAGCTTCAAGTGGGACATATCCGAAGCACTTTTACCATGTCTTTAACATAATTTTTAGCATTCGTGACGTTTTTTTTTATTATTAAAATGCCCTGATTTTTACATTTCCAAACGATATGCTCTAAAATTACATTGTTTTAGCTAAAATTGTAGGTACTTAATTTCAGAACTCTACATTTATTTTCCACCCATATCAGTTAACATATGTAAATTTCTTTTTGTGATGCATTATCGTAAGCTGGGGCTAAGCGGCGCATTTATGGGGAAAGCGACGCATACTTAATTCTGTATTTAAAACGCGATAAAGCTTCCTTCACGTTTTTCAATTGAAATATCACAATTGTTTGTTGCAAACCTTCATATTTTTGCCTAGAAGAAGCAAATATAGCATTTAGAAGTGCAGAAACATGGGTGCGCAGCTTTTCCCCATATGCGCCACTTAGCCCTGACTTACGGTGTTGAAATCATTATTTTGTCGCGAGTAAAAGTTCCGATTCATCTCCGAAGCCTTGTTTTCTAGAGAAAAACAAAATAATTCTAAGTACTATGACAATAATACATCATAAATGTATTTATATATTAATAAACATACAAGAAAATTGTTTAACTTGATCGCGTTGTTCATAACATTAGAAAAAAAAGCACTTGGTCATCTCCGAAGCCTCTTCTCGCTGCGACTCAGAGATTTCATTTTGTTTGCAGTTGCAGTATCATTCAACCACAATATAAATATTTTGTTCTAATCTGGCAAGAGATTATTCTTATAACCTAAATATGCATATTTCTGTGAAATAAATGACTTTAATATAAAAAAGTAAATGAAAAATTCCCTCATAAACATTCATCTTGGCATTACTCCATAGTGAGAAAATTAGAAAATTTTACGAATATGTTTCGTTATCTAAAAGACAATTGCCTATCAGGTATACTTTAGGGACATTAATGATTAATTTAATATACGAGTAAATTTTGATGATTGATTTATTTAAGCAAATTCTTCAGTATATGAGTTTGTTGCAGAAAAAAATTATTTTGTCTTAAAATTGACGTGATTTATTATTAGAATGGTATTAGCAACGAAGAATTGTGATAATTTGAAAATTTATAGAGTTGCATATTTCAATCATCCCAAATCATGACTTCTTGAATGCAGCAAATTGGGTTTCTCCATAAGTTTCTTGCTAGAATTGCCGTTAAAATTCGAACTACCGTGGCGTACATCACGAGTTTCACAGCACGTTTCTGTCCACTGAAGTGCATCTCATTCAAATTCATTCAATAAATGTTTATACAAAGTTTTCACAACAACAATCATTAAATGAAACTCTGGCGGGAGGATGATGTCGAGTAATTGTTTTTTATGAGGCGTCGAAAATAAAGGACTGTGGATGCAATTCTTTTAAAATTGTGCATCTGCTTTTTTAGCTCCTGCCAAAGACCATTAGTTATAATTTTCTAAAGTACTTTCTATCGTTCTGTACGTATCGCAGGCAATCAAATTATTTTTATTGGCGTAGCGGAATGTACAAGGGTAGTTACTGATGTGCGACGTTATGCCAACCAAAATATTAGACAATTTAAGATCGGTTGCGATAGTTCCCTCAAAGTTGTTGATGTTTAATGCAGACCAGAGTTTGGATACGTTCTTATATATTTCCTGAAAGTAGGTACGAGAGCAAGTATCATATATTTTTTGACACCCGAATCCTTAAAGTATTTGACGGAAATACCATCTTCAAATTTCTGTTTGCGTTTAGGTGAAATTTCATTTTCTGCTGATGATTGAATCGATAAACATATTTTTAAAAATCTTCCTCCATTATCATTTCAAAATTTCAAGTGATAGACAAAGACCGTTTTTCTTTCATGTACTCAATCAAACCCTCAAGATCTGTGCAGTAAGCAACTGTTTTAGATGCAGCTGAAATTTTGTCAGCTTTCACGTTTGTGAAATCTTAACATTTTTGTACTGAAATATTTATCAAGACAGTGAATTTTAATTTAAAGTTTTTCTTTTAATTTTGGTTCAACAGCTTTTGCATTCTTTATAGTTACGTGAACAGCTGAATCAATGGCCATCGTGTTTTTTCTGACTCAAATGTAGACTGGTTTCTATCTTAATTAAATCTTTCGCACAAAGCAACTGCTTTTGAACAGGAGGGTCTTCAACTTTTTGATTGATGAATACTTCAATATGTTTACCGTGTGACTGAGCTAACGATACGGTTTGAGATTTTTCATCTTCATTCAATGTTCGTTTCAGCAGGGATGAGACAACTTGTGCAGTTTTTGAACACGCGTATATAATAGATCCGGTCAAGTTCTCCAGGCGCGTGGTGAGGTTGCATTTATGAGAAAGCCCTTTTCCAACCAACGAGAAGCAATAACTGCAATGACTTTCAATCAAACGTAATTGCTCTTTATCTAGAAGAATGTCAGAGAATGATTATAAATTTTCCAGAAATTGAAGAAAATACTACTTAAAAGTTTATTCATGAGCATTTTCCAAACTGCTGAAATATGCAATAGTTTACTTTTTACGGTGATTTATTCACAAAAACTTCATCTTGAGAACAAATAAAGACAGGAAGCCGTTTAATGGCTCCAAATGTGCAATTTTGTCATGCGAGTGCAGTGCAATAATTAAATTTATGATAAATTGATTCTTACGCAAGAGATATCATTTTGAATATTTCTGACTTTAATCAGTGTGGGCGTGTGACCAGCACTGCGGGACAAGTGGCATCAAAAAAGTACCCTTTCTATGACAATAGTAATTCCAGAAGCAAGCAAAATGCCCGGCACAGATGTGATTGAAAGAAGCAGGGCCATCTCAACGTCTTCAAGATACTTTTCCAGAGCGGGTCCTTTGAAAATCGAAACCCAATTGTGAATACTAACCCAATTACGAATACTTTTTTCGATAAAAAAAAAAATTTTAAATAAATAAATTTCCCCATGAATCTGCAGAAAATTTTCTTATTCTCATTGAAATGTTTTAGAATGTTTTATTTTTTTCAATTCTATCTTCTGAAATGCATTAGTCAAAATGAAAAGTCATTTCACTTTTTGTAGAAATGTGAGGAAAATGTTATTCTCTTCGAACCTATCAAAATTCTCAAAAGGAATGCAAATTTTATTTCGAAATCTAAAAAAATATATAATTTGCTTAGAATGTTTTGAAATATTACCATACTTTTAATAATTAAGTATAACATACATCTGATTCAAGAATTATTTATTCATTAATTAAGCTGGAGTACCAATTTATTTGCAGTATAGACTAAGTGTCCCCAATAGAAATTGCAGCAAAAAATGGCAATAACTGTACTTTCGATGGGTGTTGGAAAAATCTTTGTTTTACCAATTATTAATTTATTTATGCGTAAAAAATGATTAACTATTCATCTTGCACATAAAGATAGCCTTCACTTGTAACTTTAGACATTTTAAGCATTTTGCGATAAGAATGAAAAAAATTCAACATTTGAAAAGATTTCCCAAATTGTCGAAAAAGAATCTAGAAAATTTGAAGGCGCTTTTTTATTTTGGATGATTTTTTGAAAACCTTTAGGAACAATTCGAATCATGCTAAAAAATATTTAGAAATTCTAAAGAAAATTGAAAAATTATTCACAGTTTGGAAATATTTCAAAACAGTCTAAGCAACTTATATATTTTTTTAGTTTTCGAAATAAAATTCACATGTCTCTTGAGAATTTTGATAGGTTTGAAGAGAATAAACAAATTTTCCTAACATTTCTACGGAAATCAAAATGACTTTTTATTTTGATTAATGCATTAAAAAAATTTAATTGAAAAAAATGAAACATTCGAAAACATTTTCCAAATTGTCGAAAAAGGATGTTAAAAATTGAAAGTAACTTTTTTTGTCTTGCAAAATTCAAAAAAAAAATTAGAAACAGTTCGAATCATTCTGAAAGAGATTCAGAAGTTCTGAAAACAATTCAAAAATTATTTACAATTTGAAAATATTTTGAAACGTTCTAAGCAAATTATATATTTTTTTAGATTTCGAAATGAAATTTGCATTCTTTTTGAGAATTTTTGATAGGTTTGAAGAGAACAAAAAAATTTTCCTAACGTTCTACGGAAATTGAAATGATTTTTCATTTTGACTAATTCATTTTAAAAGATAAAATTGCAAAAAATGAAACATTCGAAAACATTTTAAAGAGAATAAGAAAATTTTCTGCAAATTCATGGGGAAATTCATTCATTAAAACATTTTTTTATCGAAAATATTCTTAATTCGGTTAGTATTCACAATTGGGTTTCGATTTTCAAAGGACCCGCTCTGTAAATGTATCTTGAAGACGTTGAGACGGCCCTGCTTCGCTCAATCACATCTGTACCGGGCATTTAGCTTGCGTCTGGAATTACTATTGTCATAGAAAGGGTACTCTTTTTCTGCCACTTGTCCCGTCGTGCTGGTCACACGCCCACACTGATTAAAGTCAGAAATATTTAAAATGATATCTGTTGCGTAAGAATGAATTTATCATGAATTTAATTATTGCACTGCACTCGCATAACACTATTGCACATTTGGAACCATTAAAGAGCTTCCTATCTTCATTCGTTCTCAAGATGAAGTTTTTGTAAATAAATCACAATAAAAAGTAAACTATTGCATATTTCAGCATTTTGAAAAATGTATTGCATTCAGGAATATTCGGAGAATATCTGTGAATTTTTTCAGATTTTTCCAAAAGTCGTCCTCCTTCTGACAATAGATAAAAGTGGACCCTTGAAAAAGGAGACCGAAAAACCCTGTTTTTGGGACGTTTTGGCCTCTAACTATTAGAAAAAATTTTTTAGGATAGAAGTGAATACATCGCTGGATTCGGAAGACTTTAAGCTTTCAGATGCTTCTTTAAAACAATTCAAAGATTTTTTTGTTCGAGTTGCAATCAAAAGAAGTGAGGGCCCTCAACATTTGGTATCGACTTTAGTAGAGAGAAACAGGGCAGTGCTTAACGCTATCACATCAGTCCTCAGCGACTTACTTTAAGGAAAGAGAAAGTGCATAATTATTGATGATTTGATATTGTGTCTTTGTGTCATTTTATTGTGCGAATGATTTTACCGAAAGTCCACTTACGAGGAGAGCGAAGTTCACTTCGTGTACTGGTCGCGGAAGTGACTTGTGTGGAATAAAAAAGTGATCGTTGCCTACCTACCTATGCATGAGCAAACTAGAGTTTACTCTAGTATCTGATCAAGAGAATAAGGGGTGTCTAATATCACCAAGACACAATAAAATTTTCTAAATTGGTTCTAATGGGAACAAATTCCAAATATTTTTGAGAATTAAAGCCTGTCTCTTTTCTCCATGTTAATGCAGAGATTGCATTTTTAATAAACGAGATTCAACCTGTTTGTCCCAGACATGAGATCTTTGAGAGCGAATTAGTGCATAGTTGTGACTTATCGTAATTTTGGTTCAGAAATCTACATATACGTATCAGTGAATCCTTGTGACCAACTACGACTTGGATTGAAAAATCCTTATGAGAAAATTAGCACATATCCATGATTTATCAAGAATTTGATTTTAGTTTGTGAAAATATTAGGAGTGAATAGTAATTTGGCTATTTTCGAGATTGTATTCACCAAGTAAAATCACAGATGAGTAAAGCGGAGTTTACTCCTCACTCTAGTCTACGTAGTGAGCATACCTTGCTGAATTGAATAATGAATTGCATTCAGGAAGTAAATTTCGTATTTTCGCACACGTTCTTTAGACATGCGAATAATTACTGCATAAATTCAGGAAAGTATTATTTTGAGCCAGAATTAGCCCATTTTTATGATTGCACAGAGGAAAAATCCTCTACTTTCTAATTTTTTATCACTAACGTGATACGTTTTCCTTACGTGGGACTTTATTCTGAAATATTATTTTATCGATTACTTTTTGCGTGTGAATTATAAATCGATCTTTACGTTGTAGTCATACTAATACTGCTCCTAGGGAAAGCAAATGCCAATATTAAAAGAATTAGCATCATACCGCGTATGTATAAGATAATCAGAGCTCTTATTGTAAAGCATTTAGAAAATTAGATAAGAGTAAAAATATAATAGAATTAGAAATTGACTGGTCAGGTAGCAATAACTATATATAGGGATGTTAGGTTTTTTTTGGAAAAAAGCTAGAGTAGGGTTATTTGAATAAAATTTCGTGTTTAGTGGATGGAAATTTAGCCTTATTCTTCCACCCGTGCGAATTCCCTTTTTAAATTGTTGATAAAAATCTTGGATAATAATTGAATATCACCAGAATAAGTTGACCCAAGGAATAATTATTGACTTATTCTGATAATTATACATTTTCACCGGTTATAATGTATTCAACATTTAGGAGAACATGACACAGCCTTGCCTAATGCCTTGCTTGATATCAAACCTGTCGCTTAGTTGTCCATTCACTCTTACACTCACTTCACTACCATTATATATTACTCTTATTGGTCTTAAAAGCCACCCATTCACTGCATACAGTTTGAGGACTTCGCAAAGCTTAGAGCTATTCACATCTCACCACCAAGAGCAATAAGGAAGCAGGAGCTGGTGTTTATCACAGGAAGAGCGAAATGGGCTTCACAATCCCGATGGGGTCCTATCACACAGTCCTACAAACTGAGATGATGGCCATGCTTCAGTGTGCCCATGAGGCACAAGGGTATAGTAATAGAAGAAATATTCGCAGTTGCTTAAACACCAGGGCTTCCACAATGGCTCTGAATGGAATAACTACTACGTCGCTACTAGCATGAAAGTGCTTTGAGGCACTAAACAATCTAGCGATGGGAAACCGAGTGACTACACTCTGGATTTCCGAACACAGTGGCATTAACGGCAATGAGATATCGGAGAGGCTAGAAAGGCTAGTTGTAAGAGAAGACCTCACTAGTGCTAAACCAGTCGTAGGTATTTCCAGTAGCCTGGTCACTGAAGAAATCAACAGTTGACTGACCGAGGAACATCAGTAGGAGTGGAATAAGGCCAGTGGCTGCAGACAGGCTAAAACACCTATGGCTATAAATTTCAACTATAAACGAGCTACGGAAACACGCAGGCTCGGTAGGTATGAAGTCAATGTGCTGACGGAAGTGCTAATAGGGCATTGAAACCCCGGCTATCACAGAAATAACATAGGGCCTGCAGATTGCCCTTCATGACGCCCCTGCGGAATGGGTGATGAGACATCTATTCCTATCCTTTGTCACTGCCCCGCAATCGCTGGGAAGCGCCTGGCACTCACGGGCAGTAACTACATTAGTGAGTCAGACATATTGGCCAAAAGCGTGGTTGCGGTCTCCTCCGTGTGAAGAGGGCTATGGGGTCACGCATAGGCTGAGAAGAGGACGCGACGGGATTACCCAAGCTTCACCGGCTTGTTGTGGTCTCAGCCCCAACATTAATAATGATAAAAAAGCGACACAGGTCAGGCAAACTAGCCACTATTTTTAAGCACCCTTTAGCATGCAAATTTCTCAGTCAAATGTTGCAAAAAATAGTGTATGATACACCTGCGTACCGGGTAATTACTATTCATGTGATTGCAGCACTTGCCGGAGGGCCGCTGGCAAAAAACATTGACTCTTGCTTCGAGTATCCGGCTTTTGCTGCAAGCATCAAACTCGTTGCAATTACCTGGTTCACGCACTTGTATCACAAGCAACTGTTTTGTAACATCCTATTCAAATTTTCAAAATCTGCTGAACTGTATATCTTAAATTTAAAGTAACCAATATTTAAGCAAGTGCATTTTTAGTTGCATATTTTTTTATTCCGGAATATACATCGGAAAAATATAATATAATTTTCATACAATTCTACTGTTTATCTTCTGATATATTATTATTAATCTTGACGTAATTGAGGATTGTGTGGTGAAAGCTCAACTCCTAAAATCAATAGAATTGCAAATTGGTTCTAAAACCCGAACTACTTTTGGTTTCCTTGCCCTGGGATCTATCGTACGCTAAAAAACTTATTCAACATTCACTAACCTTCTGGGACCAAGGCTCCCGGCATAGGAAGCTCAGCTGATACAATAGAGATCTCGAACCTTGTACTAGGTTCCACGAAAATATAAAAACTTATGCCGTCTCTATGAGGCACATGGGCTTTAATTTCGCGTCGTATGCGATCGGCAAGAGATGGAATTTTATTCGTAGGTACAAGGCTAACTCCACGCACGAGTCCATTAGGACGTTCCAACACATCAAATCTGTGGCCCGTATAAATGATATACCTTGGTGTGTTAGGACTTCGACGAGATATATGATGTTGGTCAAGTCGCCCAGAGGGATCAGTTCCGTTTTCCGAAGCATTCAATACTGTAAAAAGAAAGTAAAGATATGTGGTTTTAAGAAGGTTAAATATTATTTCTATTATTATTATACCATTAAGCGGTGAGTAAGTAACGTGTAGAAGAGGGGATAGGTTTTACATCAATCTAGAAGTCATCTGTGTTGCTCATCCAAAGGACAGACTCGACCTACGACGCCGCTCCGTCATGGGTCGCTGATCAATTTCTTCAACAATCACCCCCGGTAAAGAGCTTTACAGAGCCATCATGCATCACGATTCACAGATAAACACTCAAGCTGACTGATAAAGCCATACAAAGAACCACACTCTTTATCACAATTACATCCATTAGGAAAAGCTTTCCGAGAGGGCCCATGAGTCCCCAAAATATTTAGTTTTTAGCCTCACTCTTCTCCCTATATTCGTATTTTAATTAAAGTCACCCTTTCGATGTATAATTGATTACATCCTCACTATACACTTCTCGTTGTTATCACATTTTCCTCACCATAGTTCACACTTTGATTTTTCTTATATTCTCACAAAATTTTCCACCTTTTAAACATTCTTTTTACATTCTTACATTCTGTATTGCCTTTTCATCCACACTTTACGCTCTACTCATCTCAGAATCTGTACACCTGTGCTTTTCCTGCTCTTAGCATGGTTTCACCTTTGCTTATCATTCCGTCCTCAAACTTCTATTATTCTATTTACATATACAATTTGCAAGAAATGACATTGTTCACTATTCAAGGAGAAGCATTGAATAAGTGCTGCTGTGAGAATTGTTATTCCGATTTGGATGAGTTAGGTGAATCTTATCATCGGAACTATGATTTCGGTTGGGAAATAATATGATAATGGGAATGTTGGATACTTTACGGCAAAAGTGAATTTTTCTTTTCGAATTGACAATTAGGACACCATCTCGATGGTATAAATTTCCATAGTCTCGAACGGACATCTGGTGACATACCTTATTATAACATTTGACATATTTTTTACGATACACTACTTGACGCTCGTGCAGTCTACGTCAAGAGACTGTAAAAGAAAGAATGGTTGAACCATTTTGTGCAGTTCGTAATCTGGAAGATTTGGGCTGTCTCTCTCTAAGGAACTGTATATCACAACTCCATCCACGTGCAATCATCATCCTCAGTGCTGGAATCGAAAGGTGTTTTTAAACCTTTAACGCAGCAAAATCATCTCATTTCACAGTAAAGAACGAACGCATCGTTGGCAAGCATATTCTCCGTTTTTGTAAACCTGTACAGCAACAAGCCCGTCATATACCGAAACATCGTTGGGAAGCAAATTTCCCATTCTTGAGCAAGCCTGTAATGTAGCAACCAGCCACACATATCAAAGAAAGAAGCATCGATGAGTTGTACAGCTACTCTACTCTCATGAGCCTGAAATTTGACAACCTGTCTTATACCGAAGCATTGTTGTGTAGCAGATTCTCTATTTTCATAAGCCTGCAATGCAGCAGCCCTGCTCGCACTAAAACTAATGTGATTCTTGAGGTATTGGCGAATTAAAAAGATACGTTTTCAAATTTAATTAGTCGTCATTATTTAGACAGAAGGCAATAAATCATCCTCCTTTCCTGTGAGCTGTATTACGCAGTAGCTTCAGAAGATAAGTAAAAATTACACTTTGTGAAATATTTTATCAAATTTATTCACACAAAAAAATTAATAGGGGAGAGGCCCCCAAGGTGGACACTCCGTTTTTTTTGTATCAAGTGGTAGTAATTTGCGCTTCATGTCGATATTGCAGTTTGGGAAGACGCAGTTTTTGGTTATGTCATAAAGTGGCAAGTCGTGGTTTTTTGACCGCTGCACGACACGGCACGAGAAAGTTGCTCTGAAAGTTTTGAAGACGCTTTGAATAACTGAGATTAAATGAACGAAAACAGTGTTTCCGAAGAGGTGAATACCCTCTTGACTTTTCTTACGTACCAAACAAACATATTCTAAAGAGATTTGCATGATATTGCTAGTAGATAATTTTTTTCGATTTTTCCAAGAAAAGTGCGTTCTGACGTGTAGTGCCGTAGCTACAGTCAGCGGGGCTCCCGGGCGAAAAATTCTATCTACTTCCTCCTAAATGCAGGAATATGTGTTTTAAAATTTAAATCTTTCCAGGATGTCATCGTACAAACGCAAAACTGAATTTGCAAATTTTGACTCTGCCACATTGGCAAATGCCGTACTGGCTGTAAAAAAAGAAAGTTTCGCACTTTCAACAGCAGCAAAACACTTTGAAA
>JAUMHM010058023.1:0-14670 GCA_032362435.1 Melikaiella ostensackeni
GACGAAATCCAAGACGAAATATTTTTTACACGGGGGGGGGGGGGGGTAGTGAGAGGTAGGATCAGGAAAAGGTGAAGGGAAAAAGGCGAGTGGTGAGGCGTGTAATGTTCGGAACGGGTGAGTGGAAGGAGGTGGGGAAAGGCAAGGATGATGGAAAATTATGAGGGGGTTTATAAAAGAATGAAAGGAGAAAAGGGTACTTTTAGGCACTTGCCGTCTACTTGGACTTATTTTTTTAGCTTTTTTTTCGTTTCGCACTTTGCCAAAGTCAATTGTTGTATCTACATTCTTTTAAAAATCGGTATGGTGTATTCTGTACTTTGTTCTGGCAATCCTCCTTATCCTTCCCCTATTTTTTTTTATATCTTGGCAATCCCTCTTTCTTTGTACATTGTGAAGAGGGGATGGGATAGTTGTTGAGAGAAAGAGAAGGGAGGTATGGATGCAGGAGTGTCTGGAAAAAAGAGATACATAAGGTATAAAAGAAGTATTACTACATTAGTAAATTCATTTGGAATATTTTAACTTTTGTATTTTTCAGTTTGAAATAAAAGTGCTCGATTTAAAAGTTTCATATTTGTCTTAACTTCCACCAATATAAGTATATTTCTCTCCCTCTTCCCTTTCTTCATTTCAATTCATATACTATATCATCCCGTATCATCTACATTTCCTCGCAACTTCTATCCATCCCTATTTTTTTCTTTTATCACGTGACCTTCTTTTCCTCAATCCATCCTATTTTCATTTGTTTCCTCCTTGTAAAGTTTTCCATAAATTTGTTGTTCTTCATCCGAAAAAGATTCAATTCAATTTATGATGAAATTGATCTCGCATCGATGGATTAATAAATAGAACAAAGAAAAAATTCATATTTAGGGAAATCCCGCACAAAATTAAATGGTTAAATTGACCTGTTTAATCTTTATTTGTGTTATTTACTCGAGTTTTTGTTTACACCAGAGAATTATGTTTAAGCTTGTAGGGTAGCGGTTTTTCGGTAACGGATAAAGAGTCACATAATCAATAAAATTACGGAATGAGTAACTGAGTGATGTATTCTTGGTAAATAATGATACAAGAATTCAAAATAATTAGGGAATAACCAAAGAAACAAAAAATGCCCTAAAAAAGTATCTCTTATTTCAAAGTTTCCATTCTATTCTCTAGTCTACATCAAAATTTATCAAAAAAAAAGTTATTCCGCCCATCCAGATATATGAAAAATATCTATTCAAACACCTAATTAAAAATGCCTAGAAAACTGAAATTTTATGAATTTTTTATGATTATAACATCCGAAAATTGAAGATTATGTGTAAGCATACGAGTGATATAATGAAAGGGAGACTTTACGTCACAATGGACGCTGAGTATGCTTGATTACTAGATCTAATGTACTACTTGTTTAAAATCATAAGTCTCGTCAAAAAATGACTCATACATGTAGGACTTACGGCCTTCTCAATCAATAATTCTGAGACTGAGACGGCAATATCGACTCAGCTTTCATAAGGAAAAAGTCACTTGAGATAACCTTTTATTCCGCATGATATTAAATCTCAGTTTCATAATAAAATCCAAAGCAGTTTCTTCTATGTTAGTTGAAGATCATCCTCGAGTTACATCGCAGTAAATAATTTGAAGTGTCTTCAATTGTAATAATAATTTAGTTTATCTTGGAAACATACTACGATCTAACATGAAGAGTCTTATTGTCTTTGTGGCGCTTTTCGGTAAGTCTATAAGATTTCTGGTTTTAGAAATTATTTTTATATTAACAATTTGGATTTTTCCATTTTCTTGTTTTGCACTTACATATTTCAAAGATTGAAAGCGTACTAGTTTAAAATCATTGAGAATTGAATTAATAATTTATACAACTGATAACAAAAACGAAAAAATATATTTTCTGGAATACTTATCTGAATATGAAAAAATATACTTGAACTTTTAAAATAAAAATTTTTGAGGTTTATATGCGAAATAACTTGAGATTTTTAATTTCAAGCCTGGATTAAAGTTTTGGCTAATTAGCTTAGCTTGAATAAAATTTGGATAAATTAAGCTTAGATAACCCTATTTAATTATAGTTCAACTATAATCCTGTGCTCCACTAACTAATTTGCACTTAAATAAGTTAGGTTAAGGTTTTGCAGGTTGAAGTTAAATTAGAGTTTCATCAAGCTTAAGAGGACCTAATAATTTCATTTTATTGCGAATGATCTTGAGCTTATATCAACTTAAATATATTATCCTGTGGACTTAACTTAGCATTATCCTGAAAACTTAAGTTAAGAATCTTAGTTGCTATGTTCCTTAGCTAGTTTACATTTTCAAGTTTTTAAGCTCGCCTAATTTTTACCAAGATTATAATCTCGAAAAGTTTTAGCAATATGTTTTCAATATAGCCTAAGCATATTAAATGTATGCTATAGCTTCAGTTTCCAAGTTTATGAGCTGACTTAAAACTGTACGCCATTTTTACAATTTTGTTAAGATTATAAGCTCGCTTAAGCTTTTTCAAGTTCACAAGCAAGCTTGAATATTTTTAATTTTACAATCTAGTGAAAGTTTTCAACGAACTGTTTGTGAATACAAGTTAGTTTGATATCCTGAAACTTGCATGAGAACATAATTCATTTCGAAAATTTAACGTACCTTGAGATTATAAGTTAACTAAAGCTTTTCATTAATGAACCTAAATGAATTACCTTGACAACTTAAATCATCTCGAATAAATTAGCTTAAATTTTCATCTAAGCCTGTAAAATTTCTACAGTTTAGGAGGTATAAATTAAGTCAGTTTTGTGAATTAAGTTAGCTTGAAAATTGTAATTATCCCTAAAGCTTATAGCTATTTGATATTCTAACTAATCTCGAGATATGCTTAAATTAGCCTATGAAATTAACTTAGTTGGAATAAATAAGATCAGAAATGATTTAACTATAGTATGGTTAAGTTAACACTAATCTTAATTTCGATTTCAAAAACATATTCATAGTGATTTTGATCAATTTAGAATGTTAGTTTATTTCAATTGTGAGTTTCATAATTAAATGTGCCAATAGTTTGAGGAAATCTGATAAAAAAATGCGCACAGGTCCACTTTCACAAATTTTACAAAATGAATGAAACAAATATAATAGGAGAGTAATGTTTATAATTCAAAGCACCTATACGGTTCTCGAGTTTTTTCTTTCTTAGTATTTTCGGCTTGACGAGAAAATGTACCAAATATACAATTATAAAAGTATTTGTAATTTTTTAAAATTGCATTTTAAGTTTTGCAGCTCTCAAAATATTTCAACAAAGTTTTGAATTATTTGTGGCAATACTAAGAAATTAATATTTTCTAACCATTCAATTAATATAATTATATTAAGATCGGTTAAACGTCTTTTCTGGAGACAGCTGAAACAAATCACTCTCCTGTAACCGGTCACACGCCGTTCCTGCCCCCACCCAACTCCTGAAAAGGTGTGATGGCTGTGATCGATAACTCTCGTTTAACCGGTCACGCATCGCCTGCCCCCCAACTCCTGGAAGGCGGGAATTTCTGTGACCGACCACTGTCCTGTGATCGGTCACATGCATTTCCTGCTCCCCCACCCCCTCATACTAACTCATGAAAAGGGGATACGGCTGTCAGTATACAGTATAAATTGTAGACTGATGTACACGACACATATTTGGCAAATAATCTAATATTCGAGTAGTGAGTGTACTAAATATATAAGAATAATCACGCTTGACTATTCATTCAGAAATAACCGGCAGTCTATCCACTCCGTACGGAAATACACTATATGCACAGTCAATCTCAAAATTCATCTTTATAATGATTTATAAATTCGACGAAAATAGACTCAATGTTTATTTCTATGAATTTGGAAGGATAAATCTAAGCTTCCTTTTGGAAAAAATTGTCTGGGGTGTCATTTTTAATTTAACCAATGTTATATGAATGTTTGTGTTGTATCTTCAATTTTAGGTAGAAAGTGCAATTTTTGTTTAATCCTAATGATCAAGAGGTTATTTTATTCCGTGAAAGATTCTTTATAATCCTCTTTAGTTAGGTCTTATACAATTATTTTTTCAGAAATCATACAATTATTATTCTTGTAAACAAATTTTTACCTGAATAATTTTGGTTTTAATCAGAGATGTGCAATATCCGGAACCGGACCAAAAATTTTGAATCCGGATCCAGCAGTTTTCATTAGGAGATCCAGACCGAAAATTTTGGGTTCGGTCCTCCAGAGATCCGATCCGATATTTGTCGGATCGGATCTCTAGTAGACTTCCGGCTGCGTAGTAGACAACTGTGTCAGTTGTGGTTGCGCATTAGAGTCGTGTTGCACTTTTGGATGCGCAGTGGACTTTGTGGCAGTTTCGGTTGCGCACTAGACTTAGACTGCACTTCCAGCTGCGCAGTAGACTTCTGTGGTATTTGTTGTTGCGCACTAGAGTCGTGTCGCACTTCCGGACGCGCAATACACATCTGTGGCATTTGAGGTTGCGCATTAGAGTTAAGCTGCATTTCCAGCTGCGCAGTAGACTTCTGTGGCATTTATGGTTGCGCACTAGAGTTAGGTTGTACTTTAGACTGCGCAATAGAGATAGGTTGCACTTCCGGCTGCGCAGTAGACATCTGTGGCAGTTGTGGTTGCGCCCTAGACTCAGACTGCACTTTCAACTGTGCAATAGGCTTCTGTTTCATTTACGGTTGCGCACTAGAGTTAGGTTTCAGTTCCGGCTGCGCAGTAGACTTTCGTCGCACAACGGCTGCAGAATAAGCTCTTTTCGCATTTGCGGTTGTGCACTAGAGTTAGGTTGCACTTCTGGCTGCGCAGTAGACTTCCGTGGCACTTTTGACTGCGCAATAGACTTTCGTTGCATTATCGGTTGCGCAATAGAGTAAGGTTCCACTTCCGGTTGTGCAGTAGATGTATGTGGCAATTATGGTTGCGCACCAAAGTTACGTTGCGCTTTCGGCTGCGCTGTAGACTTTCGTCGCATTTACGGTTGTGCACTAGAGTTATGTCGTACTTCCGGGAGTGTAGTAGACTTATGTTGCATTTTTGGTTGCGTGCTAGTGTTTGGTTGCACTTTTGGCTGCGCAATGGACACCTTTGACATTTGCGGTTACGCACTAGAGTTATGTCGTATTTCTGGATACGCAAGAGACTTCTGTGGCATTTGTATTTGCTCACTGTAGTGAGACTGAACTCCCGGCTGCGCAGTAGACTTACGTAACATTCAAAGTTGCGTTTCAGAGTTATGTCGCAGCTATGGCTGCGTAGTAGACAGTGAAGTTATACTACAGTTACAGATGCGCCGTAGTGTTATATCGCATGCAAGGATGCGCAGCAGCGTTATATAGAATGCAAATATGCACAGTAGAGTATTAAAACAGCTGATTCTGCGCAGTAGATGTATACTGTACTAATAGCAAAAAATATGACCCTATATGATGCTATACGTAACCCATACTGGCCATAAAGGCCATTTTCATGTGGACGCTCACATATTCTGCCTAATGCGCAGCTGCAAATAAGACATATTTTTAGTTTGAAACCATAAATCTCACAGATTTTCTGCACAGTAGGAAATGAGACCTAATTATACTGCACATCCGGAAGTAAAGTATAAACATACTCCACAGCATGAAGTGTCATACAATCACACTGCGCAACGAAAGCCTCCATAGAAGTCTACTGCGCAACCGTAAATGCAATAAAATTCTGCTGTGCATTCGAAAGTACGACATAACTTTACTGTGTAACTTTGAATGTCATATAATCACAGTGCCTAACCATAAACCCCACAGGAGTCTACCGCGCAGCCTGGAGTGCAACGTAACTCTACCGCGGATTCGCAAGTACGACATAGCTCAACTACGCAGCCTTAAGTGTCATGCAAATGTACTGCGCGATAATAAACCCTTTATGAGTCTACTGCGCAGCCGGAAATGAAGCATAACTCTAGTGACCATCCAGAAGTACGGCAAAACTCTACTGCCCAGCCTTAAGTGTCATAGAGTTGGACTGCGCGAACATTGCAACTTTATAAGTCTACTGGGCAGCTGGAAATAAGACATAACTCTAGCGCGGACCCGGAAGTACGACAAAACTTCACTCCGCAGCCTTCAGTGTCGTAGAGTTGAACTGCGCAACCATAGCTTCTTCAGAAATCTACTGCGCAGCCGGAAATGCGACATAGCTCTAGTGCGCATCCAAAAGTACGATATAACTTCGCTGCGCAGCCTTAAGTGTCATGGAGTTGAACTGCGCAACCATAAACCCTACATGAGTCTACTGCGCAGCCGGGAATGCGACATAACTCTAGTGCGCATCCGGAAGTGCGAAATAATTCCACTTCGCAACCTTACGTGTCATAGAGTTGAATTACGGGACCATGATCGCAGCCGAATTTCACTGCTTAACCGAAAGTGCAGATCCGATCCGAGAAGTATCGGTCCGGGTATTGCACATCATTGATTTTAATAAAACCTAACCAAACCGAATGGTCAAATCTTTCAAGAAAAAAAATCAGCCCTTGATTACTAGAATTGAATAAGAATTGCAGCTTTTACCTAAAATTAAAGCTAAAACACAAAAATCTATATAACTTTTGTTAAATAAATTATTGAAAACTAATCCATTATTTTTTAAAGCATTTTTAGAGTAGCGTGGAATGAGATGGGCATAGAGGGTAAGATGAGCCACTTAATTTTCTTGTAGACTTTCACTTTTTTTGTAACTGTTCTTTGTTCTGATATCACAAAGAATGTTATCAAACTTCTTTTAAAAAACTTCTTGCTCAATGTTGAATAGATTCGGAAAAAATGAGAATTGGAATTTCGAGACCGGAATTCTGCTATTTTGTATATTTTTTTTAATGCCAATAACCACTTAAAATCACGCATTTGATGTTTTTTCCGGTCAAAACTCTAAGAGTTTAACGGATCTATATATAATTATGAAATAAAAAAAGGTGAAATTTTGATTTTACTTGAAAGTGTCATATGAGGCGGTATAAGCCACTGTGCGGTGGCGGTATGAGTCACTTCTTCTATGAATGAACCTAACTTCTTTGTGTAGCAGTCTGTAGGTTAGGATTCCATTTTCCTTCATATCAGATTGTGCAATGGTTCTTGCTTAAAATGGCCTTGGCCATATGGTACAGCGCACCGACTCCAATGTCAACAATCAGGGCCGTATGAGCCATTTCTATGTGATTTTCGTTCGCTGTAAAAAATATTTATTAAATTTCTCTAAATGTTTGTTTGTTTTGAAGGATAAATGCTGCCTCTTTTTTTCCTGCATGAAGCGTCATGTACTAGATGAGTCTAGCGTGTTTGGGAGTTTTTTTTACCGTAGAATTCAATTTTTATTGCGACAATGTGCATGGGGAAGTTGGAAAGATGTTATATTCATTTTTTATACAATTATTGAGTGGTATACACATATAAATCGTTTTTCTGTTGATTATCTGTAGAGTTTGTTACAGAGAAGAGGTTAGAGTTGAGAACTGCATCATTTTATTGTCAAATACTTTGAATATTTCATTAAATTTTGGAAAAATGTGGTAAGATATATTTTTGCTTTATAATATTCTCATTTTATATTATCTTACTCATAAATAATATACATTAAGCCATTTTATTAAGTGGCTCATCCCACCCCCGGCATGGGGTGATATGAGCCAAGCGCACCACTTTTTCATTTTTGTTTCTAATCCCGAATATACTTTTTCATTTACTCTTGTCTTCGCAAAATAATTAATAAAATTTTTCATAGAATATGTACAACGACTTACTGCCAAGCAATGAATTGCATATTTCAAATACTGACGTGAAAAAAACACCTATGCCTATCTCATCCCACGCTACCCTACAAGGGGAGGCCGTTAATTGTGAATTTCGGTTTCGGCTCATCATTTTCTAAATGAAAGCTCATTACCTGAGTATTAATTTGCCAAAGCAGTACTTTGCGCTTTTTCGCCGTTTTCGAAAAAATCGACTTTAAAATATTCCGTAAGGTTGCGTTTTCAATTTTTGCTGCTTGCACTATTTATTAATTAAAATGTTTATGAATGTAATCTCCTTTAATAATCTTACAGAAATATGGAAACAGGAATTTTTCATTGCCTTTTTTTACGGAAAATCTGACTTTCTGATTGAAAATACAATTTTTTGTTAAGAAACCTTGCTCAAACTTCTAATCTTAAATATAATTGGTAAACAGTATGAAAAAAGTTGATACTATTTATAGAAAATCCATTTGTTTGCAAAGAACGTGATAAAGTAAAAAAAAGTCAGTTTTTCTGTGAAAAAAGCATTAAAAATATTATTATCTGTATAATTTTTTAGGATTATTAAAGGAGATCATATTTATACACATTTCAATAAACAAAAGGTAAAAAATAATTTTAAAAAATGTAGGCAGCGAGAATCAAATACGCAACTATCCGGCTATGAAGACGACGCGCTACTGCCTAAGCTACCAGCCGATCGGCAGTATTTTTCGCCAAACTTTGTTTTGCGTGTGGCGATTAATTCAAAATTGATTTTCTCGAAAACGGCGGGAAAACGCATATTACCGCTTTGTCACTTGAAGTGAAGGGCTGATTTTGTCAAATTAATACTCAGGCAATGAGCTTTCATTAAAAAAATTATGAACCGAAACTGAAGTTCACAATCAGCGGTCACCCTTGTTAGATTTCCGCTTCAAAATTCGCAACAATTAACATTGGGTCTATTTTCCTCGATTTTATAAAGTTCGAGTATTGGTCTCTGGAAAATTTCGACGGACTTGAATTTTCTAGTCCGGCAAATTTTCGCGTCAACGAACTTTCTTTTACGGCCAGACCTTCTCAGCTTTAGCTGAATAGTGCATTATTTTACTATTTTGTCATATAATTAAGAAAATAAGTTTGTGAAAATACATAAACTGTTATATAGTCAAGAACACCAAACTTTAAAAACACACTAATAGCATATTCCTCTGGTCTGCACTAGTTCTTTATTCATTAAGTATTTTTTATATTTTTATGGTTATTCAGAAAGTTCGTATAAAGATCCAAAAAAAATCCCCAAAAGTAGTTTAAAAAAATCACACTGCACCGAAAAATCTACACCATCGACATGACCATTTACATAAGGGTGAGCCGGAAAACTCGAATTTTTTTGACTCGAAATGTTTTACTGCGGAAAAGTTGCCTCTTGGCAAAACAAATCGAGGCCAAACAACAATCTTGAAATCAGTTTTATATTTGTCCCTCGCGCTTCGATGTCAATGTTTCGAATTTTCGTCCAATTTTTGCAATTCTCGGATATTTTATTGAAATTGTTTCTATTTCATGGTTCAACATCATAAAATAATATTCAAGCTTATAAATACGTGAATTTTGTTTGAAGCCTTAATGCCTTAATGGACTCCTCTACGTCTGTCAATAGTGCCGCTACGTTTTGCTACGTTTCGCTAGCATTGGCGAAACAGCAGCGGTGTCGACAGGAGCCCTCTATATTTTTGAGCGAGCGGCGTCTAGAATGCTTTATTTATTTAGGCGAGCAGCATGAAGAGAGCTTTATTTATTTCAGCAAATAGCGTCAGAAGCGTCTCCTTTGTTTCAGCGAGCGGCATCAGCGGCGAGTCTTGATTTTTTCATCAGAAATCTGGAGATTCTGACTTGACAACTTGTGTTCTTTTCTGAGAGAAATTGTCTCTATTCCTAGTGTTGTCACATAAGAAAAACTTTTAAAAACATGAAATCTAACAAAGCCATTTTTTGTAACAGAAAATTGTACAGAGAGACTTCAAAATGAAAAAAGTATTTTTCTAAAAAACAGTGTGAGAGACTCATTAGAGATAATTATGTAATAAAGGAAAAAGAGAGAGAAAACAGAAAAAAAAATTCGCCTTAATCTATCTCCGTCTTTTTATACAACTAGGATCCAACATGTTTGAAGGTCATTTAGACCTCATCATTAGGAAAATTTTATAGGAAACTACGGTAAAATATTTTGGCCTTATTTTTCAATTCGATTAGAATCTTGAATCGGAACTTAAAATCAATTTTCCACAAAAAACAAGTTTATCTTTTTTACATGAGTTGATCTTTTGGAACATTCTTGGAAAGTTTTGTGTTTTCTACTGTTTTTATTATTTATGAAGTTGAAAACATACTCTGTTGCTTACATCATATTTCTTTTTCGGTAAAACTTGGTGAGTTTTGAATTTTGTTAGGAATTTTTTTTGTAACTCAATTTTATTTAGTTTTTCACTCAAGCAAAAGAAAGATTCTATTGTTTTTAACAGGACTGTCTATCTTAATAATGCCTTTTATATTATCACATCATATCTTAATAATGCCTTTTATATTATCACATCATATTACAGAAGATGGAAGCTCCAAGAAAACATATAAACAAAAAAACATTTTTCTGTCCGATTTTTGGTAATTCAAAGATTTTGCCAACTCCTCAACTTCCTACATTCAAGAATGTTTTCAGATGCTGTGTCAAAGGAAGATTTAAGCTGACTTCGGGAGTCAGAATATGACACGGTCTGTTCTTTTAACGAAATTAAGTCAGTTGCACAAAAAATCTTCTCTGTATGATGTAGCATATATTCTCACAATTACAGAAACGAGAAGCGTACAAATGATACAATCATGCCACGATTGATATTACAATTTGACGAAATCTGACAACAGAGACAAGGACAAACAAAATTATAAGGACAAGCTTGAAAAATTCAAGTAGGATGCTGCAAAACTCTGCGGCGTAGCATCCTGCAATTGTCCAATGACTCTATACTGCATCTATGAAAAAAATATTCCAAGTTGTAGTGTAGTTGTTCAATTTGCATTGACTGTTGTTATTTAAAATCAAAGAAAATTCCATTTCTTGATATCAAATTTATGTATGAACAAAATAATAATAGATTTGAAAGAATGGGCCAAGTTGACAAAACAAATAAAAAAACTTACCGAAAGACTTTTCAGGAGAGAGGCAAAACTATCTCGCTTGGATAATTCAATCTCAGAGTTTTCGAGTTCACTTTATGTCGTTATCTCCGATGACATAGTCTCGAACGATCACTTCCTCAAACAGACCTTAAAAATGTCGAACGGCAGGGCTGTGAACCTAACAAAGATAATGAAGATGAAATTTTTCTCCCTTAAGAACAAAAAAATGAAACTATCATCAAGCACATAGATGAGGATTGCACTCAAGTTGATTGCGTTATTAAGTGATAGATGTGAAGTTCCTGACAGGATATCAGCAGCAGTCGCCTCAAGTGCTTTCGAAGATATAGGGATTATAAATGATTCTGATAAGTCACTCGTTACTGAAAAAAATAAACTAAGAAGAGAAAAGACACGTTCAACAACTAGCTTACAGATTATTTTCGATTGTTATTATTCGAGGTTTATACTTTGATGGAAGAAAAGATGACACTGGTTGTTAGAACAATGCATTCAAAGAACTTTTGCAGAGTAATGAAAGAGGAGCACGTTTCGCAACAGGCGTTGCGAAACCGCGCCGACAGCCTCTTGCAAACAGAATATGTAAGCAAAACGCTTCCCCAACCCTTGCAAGAAAAAGCCGCAGACGAAGAAGAGGAAGCGACATTAAGACCAACTCCGGAAACCGGGCATCCCCCGAGAGATGATAGCAACGTCAGGACGAGGAGAAACATTACCATACAGGTTCCTTTAAAGCCCCAAGATCTGACTGAAATGGATGCCGCCCTTTGTGAGGATCCCTTCGGAGGAGTCCAACTTCTGGACCATCACTTGTTCAGTTTATGATGCAGCGAAAGCTTTGGCCGATTCAAATCGAAGGGCAAATCCGACGTAAGTTCAAAAGACCAAAAGGCGCGTGCATCAACTGAATAAGAAGATTGGCTGGGATAGGCAGAATGCGTCCCATATTCAGTGTGTAATTGACTTCATAACATATGGTAAGCCTTCTACGATAAGGGTCCGAAAGTTCACTCACGAACTGAGGATCCACCACCACACGTTGAACAAGTCAAAACTGCTGACTATCAAGCTGTACATTTTCGCAAAATACGAGTGTTATCTGATGCAAGGAGGAGAATACAGAAGAGGGAGTGATGGGTCAGGGAGAATCAACAGTTTCTCGCTGACTCATCACGCCTCTTCAGCGATTCCCCTGTTCTTGAAGAAAGCAAATTGTTCAACCCAAGGAGTCACAGGCCAATATATTGTCTGAGCACGATGAATAAAATCTTTATGGATATCCTGAACGACAGGATTGTTCGGACAATTGAACCTGTTTAGAGAGAGATTTGCGAACAACGTAGATTGAAAAGAGGCGCAGTAGGCTGTCGGGAGGACCTGCTAGTTGACAGAAGCGTCTGCAAAAACGCTGCAGTTCACAATCGTACTCTGTCGAAGGCCTGGATTGATCATCAGAAAGCTTCCGATTCAACTTCCCATAGACTTATCATCTGTCTGTTGGAAAGCTTGAAGGTTCATCCACACATTACGTAATTCTCAGGGGTACTCCTACAGCGAGACTAATAATGGCGGAAATATATGAGGCCACTTATATATTTTATATGGATAATTGAAGATCTATGCTTCTGGAACATAGCATCTTAAGAATGCTCTACAGATCGTCGAGGGGTACACACGAGAAATTGGTATGGACTTTGGATTGGACTTTGGATTGCTTCTGTCAACTATCTCATTTCTGAGTCCAGAAAGGTTTGCCTTGAGACAAGTTTTTGCCGACTTGAAATAATCCTGCTGGAACCATAAAAGTGAGACTTTATCTTATGTCTCGTTCCATTTTTGAGACGCAGCCAGGAATCATCGTCTTGAAGTCGAACTCAATACTAAATTGAGATGGGATTAAGTTGAAGCATTTTCATTCGGGTGATAGTATCATCTCACATCCAAATGAGTTAAACATCTCTCTTGAGGACCTAGGTGACGTTGGTTCTGATGGAGCAGCAACTAATACTGGATGGAAGAATGGTATAATTCATAATCTCAAAATGGTTCTAAAAAGACCTCTCCAATGGATCATTTGCATGTCACACTTCCATGAGCTGTCACTCAGACATGTATTTGAGCATTTAGATGGTCCAACTACAGGTCCAAAATCGATCATTGATTGTGACATTCCATCTCTTGATGAGGAAGTTCTGAAACAACTCTGAAATATCTTTTGAATATCGCTTCATTCATTAAGTCAGGATTCTGACCTCCAGATCTAGCTGTCTCAGATCCTGGGCCACTGTGGAAAAGTGTTCGAGGTATGACCAATCACTCTCCCGTCACCAGTCGCTGATACGTATTTTTTTAAAGGTTGACCTGGAAGAGCAATTCTTGATGTGTTCTTAGTGTTTGTTGTTTTTGATTATATGACAGTTTATGTGTCCTTACAATTTTTGTCTGATTAGAAAATTTGAGTCCGGCAGGATTTGCTGGATGGATAATGAAAATCTGGCAAGAAATGCCGGAGCTGTATACACAACGTTTTATAAATCGTTTTAAAAGTTGCTCAACTTTGAAGATGACAGTACGTAGTGAGCATCCTTGAGTGTATTAGGATTACGATTTGATTTACGTTTTGAAGTTTAGGACTATTGAGGTTGAAAATTTAAGTAAGGTTAAATAAGTAACCTTGAATTTTTTAAGCTTAAAAGATAGCTTAGGATTAAAACAAATTGTGTCAGATTAGGCTTGAAAACTGAAATTAGCTCAGAATCCCAAGTTAATTGAAAGCTGAAATATTTTCAGGTTTTAGTATATTTTAATGCATATAAGTTTCATTTTTCATGTCATGAAAAAATGCTTGCAGGCGCCTGGATGTCGGCAGACGGTGCATCTGTAATCACGCCCGATACAAGTTTATGGGCTAGCAATGCATCAATGACAGAGTTTCAAAACGAATGCATTGCCAAGATTTCTCAAGATGATGAAGTAGTGATCGATATATTAAATATAAAGTTCACCTTCCTGACCATTTTTATTCAAATGACACAGCAAATTAGAAGAGAGAATTCGCTGGATTCGTTGGATTCAATGGTCAATGATATCTGTTATCCAGTCTTGGATAAAAATAAGCTCTATTCTTTGATGTTGAACGTCGCCAGAATCTGTTTGAATGAAATTGACAACTTCAACAATGAAGAGAGAGAGCTCATTAAAAATAAACTTGAACAAGTATTCTGCTCTGTCTACATTAAGCTAGGTAAAAAAATACATATTTGCAAAAATAAATTGACAAAATTAAGAATTTTTTTAATGAATGATGATTTTTTTTCAGCTGCAATTGTAACTTTCTCACCTGATTGCGTGAGCAATCCAACAACACTGAACGAAATGTCAAAGTGTACTCAAGATAAAATTGGGCTCAGCTCGGAAAAATCATTCCGGGAATGGTTTTTCGGTGACGCTGAAACTTGCAGGTGAGTAATATATACTTTTTTGAAATAATAAGTAATGAGAGATTTTACTGAAGCAAGTTTTACATCGTCGCTTTTTCAACATGTGGGACACGATACTTTTTCTGTAATTTGTTTAAAAAGTAATAGTTTTTTACCTGTTTTTTGTTTAAAAAGGAGGCGATTGACGCAACAATAACAATGGCAATTGTCAAAACCATGGCAATAATATGG
>JAUMHM010058105.1:0-14666 GCA_032362435.1 Melikaiella ostensackeni
AGCGATTTCCATACAGGAAAATGACACTAGCTTCAAGTAGAGCGACCCAAGAATAACAGCTCTTCGCATGTCTGGCCTCAAAAGTACAATAGGGACTATTAGCATAACTGGTAGTTCCAGTGAATTTTACACAACTCGTTCTCGACAATTGACTCTATCTCTCTGGGATCAATCGACAGGGAAGGGTCGCGGTTAACAGCATAAGAGTGACAAATATGATAATGGAACACTCTTAGGCCAGATTGTGTCTGTGGAGACACGTACATTCCCGCGTGAGTGAGACACCCGGATAGTATGGCCGTAGGTGCTCAGAATGTGCATAACACGCTGTGCACCTATCGCTGGAAACCTCTTGACAAGGTTACGGAGATGATGCTACGGTGTATACGAGGGTGAAACTGACACTGTCCTGACACGGGTAAATGAAACCATTTGTACCTGAATTAAGTGCGAATGATTCAAGGAAAGCAAACGTTAACTCAATCTACAAAGACTGATCTTTTACATTTCTGAGTAAGTTTCCGTGCATTTTTTTTTATTTGTTAACCTCTGCTTTGTTCGATCGGGCTTTTAGAAGTGAAGCATCTAGGTGGAGTAATGCACTTTCCTCACTTCTGATGTTACGATCCAGGCCAAGGGTCTCGGCCGCCTGCTCCGCGGCTAGGTAAAGGAACGCTCCTTTGTCAATGATCTCGTGGTTCCTGACTATTTCCAGGAGAGAATCTCTTTCATTTTCCACGATGCAAGCTGTACCCGTGATAATTCGGTCATGAAGACACTGAATATTTAGAAGTCCGCGCTGTACGGTATGGGATGTATAAAGGAACGCTAGAAAGTCATCCTCATTTCAAATGAATCTTGGCACACTTGTCGAGTACAAGGTTCATACCAATTTCTTGTTTATGCCCCTCAATGATCTTTAGAGCCTCCTCGAGATTGCGTGTTTCAGAAACACAGATCTTCGAGGTATCCCTATAAAACACATGAATGACCTTATGTTCACGATTATTAGATCCCGTAGAGGTACCTATGAGAATTGCGTAGTGCGAGATATAGTGGCAAACGTCTGATGCAAAAGAGAAGAGGGCTCATGGTGTCACACTGAAAGATGCCCCTCTGGAAGACGACGCCGTTAGTTGCCACACAGTGTTTTCCAGATGAGATGGTAAATCTTGTTTTCTAAAGGGGCATCAATCTCCATATAGATCCCACTATGTGTGGATGCACCTTCAATCTTCCGAACAGACAGATCGTAAGTTTATGGGAGGTTGAATCGAAAGCCTTCTGGTAATCAATCCAGTCCATCGAAAGATTGCGATTGTAGGCTGCAGCGTCATTGCAAACCGAACAATCCTGTCGTTTGATATAGCTGCGAAGTTCTTATACAGCATGTTCAGACAATTTATTGGCCTGTAGTTCCTTGGGGTGGGGAAAATCGCCTCTCTTCGGTAGGAGTACAATGCGTCTCAGCACCAGCCACTGCGAACTGACACGCGAATATGAAACCCTTCGTGCCTGAATTGAGTTTGGATGATTTACGGAAAGCAAACGTTAACTCCATCGATAGGAACTGATCTTTTACATTTCTGTAAAAGTTTCCGTGCATTTTCTTGTCGTGGAGCTGTTCGAGGAAGTTGTTGACCTCTGCTTCCTCCACTCAGGCTTTTGGAAGTGAGGCATCTAGATGGAGTAATGCACTTCTCTCACTTCTAAAGTTAAGATCCAGGTCACGGGTGTCGGCCGCCTACTCCGCGGCTTTGTAAACGTTCGCTCCTTTGCGAATCATCTCGCTCTAATCATTTAATGAAATTTATTGGATATTTTTATCAATTACTTTAATCAAAATATTTACTTTCTCACAAATACAAAAATAAAGCATAACAAATAATACAAATATTAAATATATAAATATATAACACTTATCATTGTATAATTATTATATATCATAATAAAAGTAAGATACTTTTTTTATCATAAAATACTTTCATTTAGATCACTTAACATAGATACTATAAAATGAATAATTCAATTTAAATATATACAAGCCCATTAACCATCAAAACATGTGCGACCCTTCCTTCTGAAACTAAACCAGCACACAAGCTCAATTCAGAATACTGAAAAAACAACATATATTTTGTAGAAAAAGACAGACCTTCGAGTTCAATAAAAATTTTTTTACTAAATTTAAAATAAGTAAAATCGTACCTCTACAATGTCACCATCGAAATCAGTGACGCGATATCTTTTCATCAAAGATAAACGCTGCAGACAAACTTTTTCTCATTGCAGTCCCATCAATTTTTCTCCCATTACATGAAGATTGAGAACCGTGAAAGGCCCAATCCCAATGCAAAAAATACGTGGCATTATTAGAGCATAAGGTTGGGCGCTACATATGTGACTTGTCGCGAAGAAAGGGACCTTAGTTGGAAAGGCAAGATTTTTCAGGGCGAGCGTTTGAAATAGCTGCGAACAACGTAGAATCTATGAGTGAAAGGTTACTATGTCGCTTAATTGTAAGGCAGAATATTTTTAAAGAATTTTTTCGTTTTGTTCATTAGAAAGAGCAACATAATAAATATTTGATAGTGAAAAAACCCGAAAATCGATTTTTTCCGACTAAGGTCCCTTTCATCGCAACAGGTCACATATGTACTGAAGATTGTTTTTCGCACAATACCTCTTATCAGGCAATCCCGCCTGAAATAGTAGGAATATATTATTTTGCAATTACACCTCTTTATTAGCTAAAGCTGTTAAATTTTAATACCTCAATGATTTTCTTCGAATCTTCTTCGACGATCGTACTTGCTACTTATCTAGTGCAATACAGAGCAAATGTTTTATATCGCATAACATTCTAAGTATATTCAAGTTCCTTAAAATAATTTGTAACATAAATTATTCGATTTGTTCAATTTTATTTAATTCTTTTTGAAAAATACGGATAGAGTGACGATCGAAGCGCCAGTTGTGGATAAACCACAGCACACATTTTCCAAGACACAGAATAGATCGTGTCATACCCCTGGTCGTACTCACTCTATTGGATAAATTAAAACTGATCCAGACAACAACCACCAGTAAGGTGAACAATCAACTATGAATCCAGATCTAGCTCTAATAGATTTGACAGGTTTTTCATCTAAAAAGACCCAAGGACTAAGAAATTCAACCGGAGGTCTAATAATAAACTCACTCTATTGGATAAATTAAAACTGATCCACCTTCAAGTGTTATAGTATCGGAATCAATTATCACCCCCAACTAACAATGCTCCAGGTTTGGAAAGAATTCCCATCTTACTTCGAACCTCTTTAATTAAACTGCTTTGCTGCTCTTCAGGCATCAACAACCAGTAAGGTGAAGAATCAACTATGAATCCAGATCTAATTCTAATAGATTTGATAAGTTTTTCATCTAAAAAGACCCAAGGACTAAGAAATCCAACCGAAGGTCTAATAACCTCGTAGTTCAGCACCAGCCTCAATAAATCCTGATCTAACACTCTGTGATCACTCTCTGCCATATCGAATCTAAGAGTCACTTTTCACTGAAAACATCTTAACCACCTCCTCGAATGAATACTTTTTACTGATCATCTTAGGGTTTCAGAAAAAGTTGACGGGCAAAGTCGACATTAATCCTATGCGCAACCAGAAACTACTCAACGAAAAACTAGCAGAAACCCTTTTGAAATTGTGCACACCCCATAAGCTGTAGCATATAAAGACACTCCAAACCATTCTACTCTTAACCATTTTACCAGACATTTCACTTTCTTTTTGCTTCCATGAAGTCTACGAAAAGATACTCTTTCTGAAAATCCTGCAACTCTTCTACCTTTCCTAGACCTTAAGCTTTCCCTTTTCCACGCCTTATGAATAAAAAGCAATGAAACTTATTTTTGAGTCATAACACCGTATGAGTCACATTATCCTCCTCTATGAAAGGCTTCAATTCAGTGACCCCTACGGTGAGAAATTGAATTTCCCTGCCCTAGAAATAGCAGGGTTTGGACCGGGCCGTGATGAGGAGGCCTAGAACTCCTGCGGGTGACTCTCGGTTCTCATATAGTTCCCAAGCTCGGGTGTGGAAAACACCATGCCTCGAGCTATATGGCACCAAGGTATGGTGTCTTTATCGGTGTCCTGGGATACCAAACGACCTCCTATTGTGTTTAGCCTTATCTCACAAGCGGGGCACTGCGGAGACTTATCAATATTTTCCCTGGCTACTCTTGGCCAAATTCCCGATCGTATTTCAAGCCGAGATCGTGGCCACTAAGGTCTGTCTATAAGAGATTCGTGAACGTGGGTTTCTAGAAAACCACATTTACATATACTCTGATAGCCAAGGTACTCTGAAGGACCTCCATTTAGAGTAGATTACATCCGAACTTACGAGGGTAACGAGGGAGCTAATATGCTTGCAAAAAGTGGGACTACAAAAGCCCTCAACGGACCTGAACCATACTGCGGAGTCTTGTGTGCTTCACTTAAGCATGTCATTGAGAGGTGGCTCCTGGAAGAACGCACGAGGTATTGGAGGATGACTGAATAAATGATACACTCTAAAAAGTGTATCAAAAAATAATATTTAGGAAAGTCTAAAAGCTTCTAAACTTGTAAAGGAAGCAGGTGAAAGTAGTAATAGAAATGCTCACGAGCCACTGCCGCTTAAAGGAGCACCTGACTAACGTAAAAGTCAACGGTGACCCTCGCTGTCGAAATGTGGCCTTCGTGTGGAAACAGCGCGTCACATCCTCTGCGATTATGATGTGCTAGTGAACCTTAGAATGAAGCATTTAGGAAATCATTTCTGAGAACCAGACGATTTTAAAGACATTCCCTACGTATCGATAAACGCCTTTATGAACTTTTACCGAGGTTCTGGTGGTTCGGATTCCACCTTAAGCTGTAGGTCCCCCCATCATGCACATCGTTGCAACCCAGCCCGTGGATGGAGGGGTGTAAATTATACCAGACTGCCTAACATGTCAAATTATGCATATGACTCTCATCAGATCACTCGATTGCATTACAAGAATGCGTCCGCGACTGATGATATAAGCCGGAATAGCCCCGTGCAGAATATTCAGTTTAGTACAAATATCCAAGTCCGACTCAAAGAGTTCATTCGACATATTGGGCTATAACCACCTTAGGTCTGAGATATAATTTTATTTACTCATCACACTTGACTTAGTCCGTGGCTGATGATAAAACACCGGGTTCACCAGAAAAAAAACTGGAAAAATGATAATAATAGGTTACATTAAGTTACACTGCAAAAATATTATATTTATTATATATATATTATAATCTCATATACTAAATTTAAGGTTGAAATGTTAATTTAATAATAATTTTTTTATTTTTTATTTTTATTAATTATTTTCAAAAATAATTTTTTTTGACTTAAAAATCGCTATCAAATTTTAATGAAAAGACCTTTAATTCTATAAAAAAGAGAAGACATCATACCACAGCTGATATGTCGTTGTTAATATGGTATTCAATTCAATTAATCTCCTACAAAAAAATTAAGAATAAGTTTAAATGTATATAAAAATGTATATGATAAATTTCCCTTACCGTTTTTGAATTAAAATAGCCGTTAGCATTTCAAACCGACCATTAAAACGGCTCCCCACATACAGTGCCTCCTTTCCGCCCAGCTCAGAAAACTGATCCAGAACTTCTTTTCTCAGAGAAACTTCTTCCTCCCCCTCGAAACTGGACCATTATATGGGTCACTGAATGTTGTCCCACAAGTCATTACGCCTATCAACTCTCATACGCATGAGTGACCTTATGTTCGTGATTGTTAGTGACGCCGCAGAGGTACCCATGAGAACTGCGTAGTGCGAGAGATAGTGGAAGGTGACGCTGTTAGTTGTCACACAATGTTTTCCAGATGAGTAGTAAGTCTGGTTTTCGTAAAGGGGCATAAATCTCTCTATGCATCTCACCATGTGTGGGAGAGGTATCGGCACTTTATACGGGAGCTGCCGGGAGTGTACAGAGAGAATTCGGCTAAAGTGATTGTCTTTGTCATCGGTAAACGCGCATGGTCGAAACAACTATTGGTTCGTAACCTTAAAGCCATAAGCGTGTGCCAGAAAAATGCCAAGGCACTTACGAGATGGATGCAAACAGCTTGGTTCTTGGGTCGCTCCGTGTCCTTAAGATTCACGAACGTTTCGCCAGCCAATTTTTTAAAAACAATATATATATATATAATCGAAAGTTTCAAAATCAACAATTCGCTTCCATTTTCAAAAATAAAAGAATAAAATTTCTGCGAACGAACAATTTTTCGTAATTCTCATTTAAATCAGCGTTTTTTTTTATATATATTCTTACTCATATGTTGAAAATTCAATGGAGGGTTGAAGTGTCACGTCCTGGGACGCATTATGGCCCTGATATTAATACTAATATTATTATTCATCCCTATGTTTATTCTTATAAGTTTCATTGCCAATTATTTAAAGAAAATATTATGTACTTATGAAAGTGCACAAACTCGTGCATATCGATTTTGATCCTGCAAGGTGAAATTAATAATCATTTTTTCTTTACACTACTAACCACAAAGCTCTCGCCTACGAAACTATAAACGCCGCATATAAAAATCAGCCATGAATCATTATAATACAAAAGTAATTTCCTGGACACAAGGGACAGCAACCCCAGGTACTATACCTTCAATTCTAGACACTTGATCATCAATCGATTTCGATTGTTAAGTTACTGGTTGTCAGGTTTTGGGTTATCAAATTTTTGGTTGTGATCACCATGAAATCGGATCTATATAACCTCTGGATCGGAACAAGAGTATCAGTTTTTATCTTGTTTCAACATCGGGCAGAAGTTCTGCTCGAGAGATTATCGGAAACATCATTTTGATTTGTTCATCGAATCTGAATATCTAAAATTAGGTAGATTTCGTTCATTAGGAACCAATCTACAGTGGACGTCATCAAAAGCCATTTGTTAAATTAAAATCATATGAAAAAATTATCAAAATTAAATTGAGTTCGCGAGTGAAAGAAATTCCGACAAACTGAAGTCGTTAGGAATTTATTGCAAAGTGGAAAACCCTTCAATAAAGGTGCATTACTCAATCCCATAAATATCTTGTGACAATCCTGCAAGTTCTCTGGCGAAAGTTTCGGAAAGGAATTCATTTCAAATCATTCCGAAGTAATCCGACTCATTCCGAAATCTGTATTCGGACCAATCCGAATCATTCCGATCCAATCCGAAAAAAGCTCTCAATTTCGTTTGATCTAAATCGGTAAAAAATCAATCCGAATCAATCCGAACTTCGAACCCGAATCAATCCGAACCAAATTTTTAATCCGAATCAATCCGAACTCGGATTGATCTAAACCGAGTTCGGATTGGTTCGGATACAAATTTCTGAATAATTCTGAATGATTCGGAATAACTTCCTATCCGAAACTTTCGCTAGGGTTGTCAGTCACCATTGCATCGTTTGAAGAGTCTACTACCAGGAAAAGGAGAAGTTGAGAAACCTAGAGATCAAGGAAGAGGCGTTCGATTTCTGCATAGAGATTTCCAGAATAATTAATTGATATCTTAGAGTCAGCAATTCTAAACATAATCCTTTCAATAACCTAAACTAAGACCTTCTAAACTTTCTTTTAATTTGTAATTTTCTTATTCCAGTAAATTTAATAATCTATATTCAATTGCATTCTAAATTACTTGTAGTATATTTGTGTGGTTATCTCGATTTTCGAAAGTTATCCTTATCTCTGTTTCGAAGTCCTAGATTTCGTCCAAAAATGAGGAATCTTTTAACTGACACAAAGATTTTTTCAAATATTCAATTTTACAATTTTTATGCACTTTATAATATTTTAAAAATGGGATTTTTATAGTGAAACATTTTTCATTTACACAATTTAAAGTTGACTCATTGAATGAGCAAAAACTCAATCCTAAAGCAGTGGAATTTCGACTAGTTAGTATATAAGGAAAAATCAATCCTCTGCTCTCAGCCTGTTGCGTCACTTGCGAGCGATTGCTTGCCTACAGCGACGTAGCGTTATTTCTATTAGCTGGACACTTGTATGTTTAGTACGGTCCATAAGTTATATTATAAGAACCAGTGTTATAATTTATAAAATGAGTGTATGTGTCTGTCTCTATGAAAGTTCTGGATTTGAATACAGTATTAAAGTCTCTTAAGCAGCAAGACTTTTATTTTTATTTTGCAACAACGCAATATATTCTTGAATTAGGAAAATATAATCTTTTTTATTATTCTTATATCACTAAGCCAAATCTCGTTCTGGTTAAGCGTAACTCGTTCGGTTCTAGCCTCGTTATACTACCAGGAATTAAGAAATTTATATGGTAAGTTTAAGTGAGGGTTGTATAGGAGAAGGAATAGGTTTTAGGTCATTTGAAATGACGCTGAAACTGGCGGCCGGGACTTGGTGGCCGATGGTTCATACCAACTACCAAACCCTGTCGTAAAAAATTACACATATCAATTGCAGCTCACTTCATGACGTTCTCAAGTTCATTATTTAGAATTAGGGAAGAGCAAAATGACTTCGGGCTGGGTTCGCGGGCTCGGCCCCACAATCCAAAAGCCCGACGTGGCTCGAGCCGAAACTTGCGGGCTTTGAATTCACTCATATGTGACACCATTTTCAATTTGTTAAATGATACTTATAAATTCAAAATATGAAACTCAGTAGGCACCCAAGGTACTTAGGACTGCACAGTAATTACCCAAAGTACTTACACCTGCGCAGTGGATAGGCAAAGTACTTCAACCTGCGCAGTAGTCATCCACGGAACTTCAACTTGCGCAGTAGGCATCCACAGTACTAAGACCTGTGCATTAGTTCTTAAATATGATTAAACCTGCGTAGGAGTCACGGAGGATACTTAGACTTGCGCAGTAGATGCTTGAAGTACTTCAACCTGCGCAGAAGGCATCTACAGTACTAAAACCTGCGTATTAGTTCCTAAACGTGATTGAGCCTGCGCAGTAGTCGCCGAGGGTCCTTGAACTTGCGCGGCATCAGTCTATTGTACTTCAACCTGCGTAGTAGGTATCTACAAAACGGAGACCTGCGTATTAGTCCCTAAATGTCATCAAAACTACTCAGTAGTCACCGAGAGTCCTTAAACTTGCGCAGTATATGTCCAATGTACTTCAGTCTGCGCAGTAGGATTCGACAGCACTAAAACTTGCGCATTAGTTCCTAAATACGATTAAACCTGCGCAGTAGTTACCGAAGGTACACAGAATTGCGCAGACTTCGCCAGCGATACTCTACGATGTCGACACGATCCCGAGCCGAGACTAGCCTCTAGCATCGGCTGGGATCGTGTCGGTTTGGTCTCGGCTCGACTTGGTATCAAGAAGTCGATATATCGGCTCGAGATCGGCTCGGGTTTTCGATACTCCTTCGTCAGATGTGAACTTCTCACTTGAACCAAGCGGAGAGGGAAATATGACAATAGGTCGACATCAGTCGACTCATCCTCTACCTAGTTAAGCCGTTATCCGCTATAGCTATACTTAAGGGCGGAGTGAAAATGCGGAAATTTATTTTCATCGTTATGAAAGAGTTGTTATTTGTCAACAAAAAAGAAGGGTGAAAAAAATTTTGAACAAAAAAATTTCTTCAGTTCCTTCTTCTGATTTGAAAATTAGAAATTTTGAAAATGTTTTAAATTCTTCCTATGGAAAGGATGATTCATGATTTTCAAAATTGAACTGCAGTTCAATTACATAATAAAAATTGAACAATAATTAATTTTCCAGAAAAATTCAAATGTATTTAAAACTGAACCATTTACAGATTTTGACGTTAAAAATTGAACTGTTTTAATTGGAAAGTTTTGTAGTACTTAAGGTTAAACAAATGTGAACGTCCGATTTAACCCATTCAACTTGAAATTTTTTGAATTAAGAAAAGAAATTTAAAAAATATATTCAGCAATTGTTGACTAATTATTTAAAATGAGCAATTATAAATCAAACACTCTAAACCAAACAATATGAAACTGAATTGTTTGGAATGAAAAGCATTCAATAGTTAAATTTTCAGACTGCTACATTTGAACATTAAACGTTACAATTGTAATTGTTCGATCTTTTTAATTTTTAACCTGTAAGTGACAGTGTTGAACTTGGATATATAAATAACAATTGAACAATTAGTAATTTCTAACGACTTAAAATAAAAAACGTGTAACTTGTAATTTAAAAAATGTTTGCGGTTTTTAGAAATCGTGAATTCATTTTTTTTTATCAGAAATGTTTGAACTAATCAGTTTATACAAGTTTACAATTCAAAATTTTGACGTTTAACGACACTGTAAAAAAGCGGTTGAAAATTACAAGTCGCTTTGTAAAAAGTTTACCGTGACTTACGTATTCATTTTACAAGTTTATTGTGAACTTGCAGCGATTAAATGTGTAATTCGACAATTTCAAACAGTGATGTATAAGCGTAGTTTTTCCACGCAAATCGGTTGACATAAAACACGAGTTATTTACGTGGTAAGTTTCAATCATAGTGTAATCGTTTTTTAGTGTAATTTTACCACGTCAAATACTGTAACTGTAACTTTACATTTTTTGGATTAAAGTATGACGTTAAACAGTGGTATTTTAATCTCAATTTCCACCATTATGAATGTGGTAATTTTCAACCACATATTTGCAGTGGACATTTAATTTGAAATTGTTCAATTGAAAACTCAAAGTTTGAAAGTTTTCATTTTGTACGAGTCATTTATTCTCCTTCTGAAATCTTTGAATTAGACAATTCTGAATAACGAATTTTTTAAGCTTTAATCTTAAAAGTTTAAAATTCAAAATAATTCCACTTTCAGTGCTTTTACATATTTGCATTTTAGATTTGATTGCTTCAAATAAAAAAATTTTTTGCAGGCCGGAAATTTTTTTCTTCCACTGCACCGGCCACCCTGGAAATTTAAAATTTTGAGAAATTTTTCCAAATTAAGGTGTCACAGTGGTGCAGCTCGGGTTCAGCAGTACGATCGTAGGAGAAATAGGATAATTTTGTTTTGTAGAAAGGTGCTGTTACAAAAAGGGGGGAATTTTTTTTTTCAAAAGACGAGCGCAATAAACAAAAATTAAAACAAATGCATCACTCTTATAGGCATCGACAAATTTTATAACAAATAAAATTTTATTTTATTCATAAATTAAATGCTAAAGGAACGAAAATTGAAGCTCTCAAAACTGAATTTATAATTTGAAGTATCTATTCGAATGAGAATATCTAAATTTCCCTCGAAATTTCCAAACCTAACGCGGAACAATTCTACATCTGAACTTCGAAGTGTTTCAAATTGAAAATGAAAAATCAAAGACTCTCGGAATAAAATTATTTAAAATTGTACAAATCATTCAAAAGTAGAGGCCATCAAACTTCAACCATTTTTATTTCAAGGTCTTCAAACAGAACGAAAATTCAAATTGAACATTTAACATTAAAACACTGGAAACTGTTCAACTATTGAGACATTGAATTTGAAATTGACTCATTTATAAATAACTTTAAAGTCTTGAAATTGAAAATTGTAGTAATTAATAAACTTTTACTATAATTCAAAATTATGCAATTTATAAAGTATCAATTTAAATTTATGAAGTTTTTAACATATTCAATTTAAAATTATTCAACTATGAAGGATTTCAAATTAAAATTATACAGTAACGTTCGCATTCACTTTTTTCAATTTTAAATGCTCTTTATTTGAAATTGTTCAATATTAAAAATATTACTGTATAATTTTTCGATTTTCATCGTTTGGAGATAATAATAATTATCAAAGCATTAAGAGGCTTCAATTTCTAATTCTGCAACTATGAGCGATTTAAAATAAAATCCAAGCAATTTTGACTGTTTCAAATTAAAATTATTCAACACTTATAAAGGCTTTTAATTTGAAATAAATTTGCAGAACCTTAAAAGTGTTCAATTTCGAAATCTTGAAAATTAAATTTCTTTTTAAATATTGAAGGTTCTAATCGAAAAATTACTTAATTATTAAGCTTTTCAGTTTCAAGCTGTCCAATTTTTACTACTTGAATTTCAAACTACTGAATTCACAAAAATGTGGTAAATTTATAGGAGTGTTCAAACAAAAATTGTAAAATTTCATACACTATCGATTCGAAATGATCTTATTTATCATGTATCGAGCTAAAATGATTCAATTTTGAATGTTATGAATAAGAAGATCTTCAACCATTAAGGCCTTTATTTTTTAAATATATATCATAGAGAAATTCAAATTTCATGTCTAACAATTTTGAATATATCACATTGAAAATCATTGGAAATTGATCCATCTTCTGAATAGAAGACAAACAATTTGAAAAAGGCAAACAAAAGGAAAAAGCGACTCGCTATCCGGTTTAAGAAGAATAATTCAAAATGGAATATTTTCAAATTTTTAACGTTCTGAATTCGGAAATTGGAAAGTACGAGACTTAAAAAATTGTAATTGTTGAATTCGAGCCTTCAAAATAAAATGATTTTACGATAATTAGTCTTTAAAATTCAACAATTTAAAATCGGAAGGGTTTAAAGCTGTAAGACTTTACACTTGAAGTCCTGATTGAATAAGTTCTTCAACTAAAACTATAGGAATTAACAAAATTTCCAAACAGAAAATAAATTAACTGTCATTTTCCGGCTTTCTCCCGTCTCAGAAAAATTGAAGCTCATTGTAGCTCTCACGAATGAACTACAAGGCATTTTAAATTGCAATTTTGAATAAAATTTTATTTCTTCAACCGAAATAAGGTGAAAAGGTAACAAATTTCGAAAATAGGTGAAATAGGTGACAAGTTCAAAAATAAGTGACAAAGGTGAATAAGTGATACTCTATGATGGCTGGAAAATACACAATAATGATTTGAAATATTTTTTGAGCTCTTCAAACAACACGTTTGTGTGCCCGCTTCTACCCTCTATCCTCATAAAAAAATATGATATCACGCATATTCTGAAGATTTCTATCAAGGGTGGCCAGAAACACCAAACTTTAAGAAGCACAAAGAATAATTCAAAATATTTAGTTCCACAATACATCGGACCTTGACAATTGTATAAAAATAAATATAAAAAAATATGAAATCACAAATGAAAAGTCGGACTTTTCTACTAGATTTATTGAAACACAGGCACAGAATTTTCCCAGAATATTTTATGTTAGATAAAAAATACCTTTGGGATTTATAATGAAACTGTACCGTGATTACGCAAAACATAATTGAACCTAATCAGGCACACATTCCTTTGTGCAAGTAAATTTCTTCACACAATGTGTTCGGTGTCTTTAGGGTCACAATGAATAAAATGAGTTGACTTTTTAATAATGTTTTGAATTGAAAATGGTGTACATTATATGGTGAATATTTATAATATTGTGTTTCACAGTTTTTTTATTAAAAATCATGCATGTTCGTAGCTGCACAAGTATACATTGTGGTAGCCTTCGTCTGTAAGTTCATTGATTCTGTAAAAAATTACATAAATTTTTGTCAGGAACGTATTGTACAAATTGGGTGTTTTTTGTGTGGAATGAGAAACATTTTCTTGTCTTTGGTTAATGTCATAGTTGTGAAGTATTATGATTTATCGTTGATGAATATCTCAGTCGAAAATTCTTTAAAAAATTTTTCTATTCGAAATGTAATAAAATGAATTTCATGATGGAAAATTATTCGTGTAACGTAATTACAATCATAATATTTATCTACATATTTTGGTTTGTTGGAAAACTTGTCTTATATTATTTTTCCTTCTTCTGAAAGATTAAGAAGACTTCTGACATCCAAAAATAAACGAAAAATAAAACTGATAGAATGTGCTAATTTGTCGCACTTTAATACTCTATACTTCTGAAATTATTCGTTATTCACCCACCTCACTCATAATTTTGAGAATTTTTGATGAAAGAAATTTTTTCTTTTTCTTTCATAAGTTATTTGAAATTCATTTTTACTTTATTCTTCAATTTATAATTCATATTACAAAAATATAAATAATTAGAGTTACTTATACGAAAAAAACGTTCTTCAATCTCTACTGAGAGTGTTCTAAGTCGGGGTTCGAAAGTCTGACGTCAGCTCCATTGTCCAATTTTCCTTGACGCTTATTCTAGGATGGCTAGGTATGTACGCACATCTGGCGGAGGAGTATCGGAAAGCCGAGCCGATCCCGAGTCGATATATCGACTTTCCGACACCACTTCGAGCCGAGACCAAACCGGTACAGAGTATCGAAAACCCGATCCTGACCTGAGACAAAACCGACACGATTCGATCCGGTCCCGAGAAAGTATCGTGGGTACCTCTTACCTTGGCTATATACTGCGCGATCTCATTATCTTGTGTATCTATAGAGTATTCTCATTGAGCCATAAAAATCTAAGATGGCGAAACCTTTGGGAGAATAACATTGAGTTAAAAGCCATTGACTGTATAGGGATAGCTTCTTTCGGTGTTTAAAAAAAAATAAGTGAAATGGTGAGGTACTGTTTTGTGGTAGGGTGTAATAAACACAGTGTCGTGCATCCAGGCACAAAATTTTATCGGATTCCAAAAGGAATCAGTGAAGA
>JAUMHM010058115.1:0-14666 GCA_032362435.1 Melikaiella ostensackeni
GAAGAACTGGAAGTGGCAGCGCTCCATATGGTTTCGTAGTGAATTTCCCCTCGTTGGGCAGGTCTGATGTACAACATGTAATGCGTAAGTGAAACAACATGTACACAGTCAGGCCATGCTGTAATCACGAGCGTCTGACTAAATACGTTGGACATAGTAAAGTTTAGCATGAAAGAATTCATATTCCTGAAAGAACAAGAGGAGCGATGACCGGCTGCCGATAGTGTCGGCCGAGGGAACTCACATATAAGTCACCCACATGAATCATTAAAATCGCAATCGAGATCGTTTGTGATCATCATTATAACATCGTCGAAAGAGACGATCGTATTTGAGACAAGTTTTGTCGTGAACGGACCGGATATTTACGAACGTGCCAAAGCACAGGATTGCAAGATACGTGCCGAAGCACAGAATTGCAAGGGACGTGCCAAAGCAGAGATTTTATGTTAGGAAAAATCCAGACTGATCCAAATGCGTAGGACATCAGTAATGAGTACATTAAAATGAAGCTGACAATCCTGAGTAAAATAACACGTTTATTTTAATACGCATCCAAAACACTTGTCGCTACCATTCAATTCCATTTATGGACGCAGCAATTCGGAAAATAATAATTTACCAATATGATTTGGCATTAAAAAATTTTTTGAAAATATTATAATATCATTAGTTATTTTTTAAAATGGGGATAAATTAAAATATGAAATGCTTCTCTCGAAAATATTCGACGTCTATTAGACAGTTTTCATGTCCGAAAAAATGTTTATTAATACTGATTTTTAAACATAGTTGTTCAAGGTTGGTCTATCTTGAATATTTTTTTTTGCACTGTATTCCTCAAATCTAAAATGTTCGTCCAGCTTTTTCTAGGCGAAGTTTTTTTGCTGCATTTCTCGTTCTGAAAGAGACAATGCCTGTAACAAGTTCTGATTCCTTTTTCTGCGATTCTTCGTGGAAATAAGGTGTCTCAGGGTTATTAGCGTCATCATCAGTCTTGTTAATTAATGCGTCCTCTCTCTCGTTTGAGCTTTTACTTTCTCCATCCGTATCCAACATCTTTAAATTCAGACAAATGTGAAAATATTCGACGTCTATTGAACAGTTTTCATGTCCGATGAAATGTTTAGTAATACTCATTTCTTAACAAAGGTGTTTAAAGATGATCGAGCTTGAAAAATGTTTTCATACCGTACTCCTGAAATTTAACATGTTCAAGCTTCTTCTAGGCGAAGTTTTTTTGCTGCATTTCTCGTGCTGAGAAGAACAATGTCTGTAAAAAATTCTGATACCTCTTCCTTCGATTCTTCGTTAAAATAAGGTGTTTCAGGGTTATTAGTGTCATCATCAGCCTCCTCCATTTATACGTCCTCTCTCTCGTTTGAGTTTACGCTTTTTTCATCTATATCCAACTTATTTGAATTCAGACATGTGTCCCCCTGGAAATATGCACAGAGTTTTGAACATTTCAGTCCAGCTTTGCGGCAGCCGCAGCCGGACGTACATCCTTTTGTACACTTACAGAAAATTGTCTTTAACAGTTCTTCAGGAGCAGGTGCTTGGAGATTCTGGATTAGAAGTTGCTTCTTCTGAAGGTGGAAGTCAAGCAAGATCAAGCTTACTTGCAGTTGCAGATTTTAAGTAGCAAGTGAAGCGTAAATTTTGCAAAGAGGTTTCACTTTCTGGCGCACCATACAAGGCTCAAAAATATTGTGAGCGCGACTTAAATACAGAGTCATATGTCGAGTCAGGACTGTTGAAGACTTCGATAATCTTTTGCATTTTTGTTTTTCCCCCTTCAGTATCCTGCACATTCTTACGCATTCTTCTTTTCTAGGTTCTAAGAGTTTAAAAATCTTCTACTTCCCGTTTTGAAAAATAGCAGATGTAGAATCGGAACCGCTGAAGGCATGAGCAAAAAAAATGCCATCTTGAAGATGTTCGTGCTGGGATTGCATGGAACGAAGTGAAAAAAACTCACGAGGTAATTTTCTTCTGCATGATTTCAAAAAATAGACGTTACACTCTGGCTAGGTAAAAGCAATCAACAAAATCAATAGATCAACATCCTTTCGTGCTGCAAAAATTTGAGTAGATCGAGAATTTTCTAGGCCACATGAAAGTATGGATCATTTCCGCAACACAATCTAAATGTAAATTCCAATCTCTCATTCTTTCAGCTTGCATTTTTTTCATTAATGTGACCGTCTTAAAATATTGCATCCACAATTTAGCCGTCGAGCCTCTTTCTGCTAATCTTGTCATCTTCTCCTGCAGTTTAGCTAAAATTTCCAATAAAAGTGGTTCATCATTCACCGAATCCAGAGTTGGAGGACTGACCTCAAAAAATTCCAGTTGCTCTTGAATCCAGGATCGTTCTTCTGTAGATAATTCAACACTATTCAAAATCATTTTCCCCAAAGCAAGGTAGGTCAAAGAATGACCTCTAACTGCTCTGGAGTAAGCGTGTCCTGTAAGACTTTAATTCACAGTTCACGGAGCATATAGAACTGTTAAGGCTTCTTTTAAACCACTCCAATGCAACCAAGAAATGATACTAAAAGATGGAATCCTTCGAGTCTCACAACGAGAGTAGATATGAGAGGACCTTGTAGTAGAGTCAAAACATTTTCTTTTGCCTTCGTGTATAAAGGGTGATCGAAGGTAACACAGCATGTCTTTTTTCCATTTGCCTTACAATGTTTAGCAACATCTACCAAAACTATGAGTATTGTATCGTGATTACTTGAAGGCTGATCTACAAAAGGTAAATGCAGTATACGGAAAGTCGATGGCAATCCAGTTTTTGTTTCTAACGGTTCCTCTACTTCACATCACGCATCGTCAGTCGTATCCACTTTGAAGAAAGCTACCCTCAAGAATTGTTTGTTTTTCTACCATCAATGAAAACGCCTTGAACATTGTAACCTCATAATAAGAAGCGCAGATTCCTGAGCGTGATAAAACATCGACAAGAATTGCCTGGTTGCCGCTTCTATGGCATGGCCATAGTTCCGAGAAGCAACCGAATAGGGTCCGATAAGATTCCTTCGGAAAAAGCATTTGATTCTCTTTTACTGGTGTCCGTTCGCAAGGCGGATAGAGCCAGCTAGAAAACCGTTTTCGGACTCAGGCAGAAACAGTCTTCGAACTAGTGTTCCAAAATGTTCCGGATAGGGCCGGATAACATTCCGTCATACAAATGATTCAATTCTCTGTTTCCGATAACCACTTGGAGGCCATATAGAGCCAGGTAGAAGACCTTTTTCGAACTTGGACGGAAACAGTATTTATCTTGAGTTCCGAGAAAGTGCTGTACAGGGCCGGATAAGGTTCCGTCAGGCGAATAATTTAATTTTATGTTTCTGATGTCAGCTTGAAGGCCGGATAGAGACAGATGGAAAACACTTTTCGGACTTGAAAATAGTCCTCTAACTTGTGTTCCAAAAAGTTCTCGACAGGGCCGGATAAGATTCCGTCTGGTGGATACCTTAGGTTTCCGTCTCTAATGTCCGCTTGAAGACCAGATAGAGCCAGGTAGAAGACTGTTTTCGGACCTGGACGGAAAAAGTATCTAACTTGAGTTCCATAAAGTTCCGGATAGGGTCGAATAAGATTCCGTCTGGCAGATGATGTGATTTTATGTTTCCGATTTCCACTGCAAAGCCGGATAGGGCCAGACAGAAAACCGTTTTCGGACTTAGACAGAAACTATCCTCTAACGTATGTTCCATAAAGGTCCGGATAGGGTCGGATAAGATACCGTCAGGTTAAAAATTCAATTTTCTGTTTCGTATGTCCTCTGGGCGGTCGGATAAAGCCAGATACAAAGCCGTTTCCGGACTTGGCCGGAAAAAGTCTTCTAGCTTGAGTTTCGAGAAGGATCCGGATAAGGTCAGATAAGATTCCGTCATGCAAATAATTCAATTTTCTAATTCCGATGACCGCTTGGAGGCCAGATAGAGCCAGGTAGAAGACCGTTTTTGGACTTAGACGGAAACAGTATCTAACTTTAGGTCCGAGGAAGTGCCGTATGGGCCGGATAAGGTTGCATCAGGCGAATAATCTAATTTTGTGTATCTGATGTCAGCTTGGAGGCCAGATAGGTACAGATGAAAAACACTTTTCAGACTTAGAAACAGTCCTCTAGCTTGTGTTCCATAAAGTTCCGGATTAGGGTAGGATAAGATTCCGTCCGAAAAAGAATTTGATTTTATGTTTTCTATGTCCGCTGCAAAGCCGGATAGGGGTAGACAGAAAACCGTTTTTGGACTTAGACAGAGTCTTCTAACTTGTGTTCCAAAATGTTCCGAATGGGGCCGGATAAGATTCTGTCATACAAATTATACAGTTTTCTGTTTCCAATGTCCTACTGAAGGCCAGATACAGCCAGGTAGAAGACCGTTTTTGGACTTAGACGGAAACAGAATCTAACTTGAGTTCCATAATCCACCCCCCCCCCCCCCTTGACACATAAAGATGCGAATAGTAAACGAGAGGGAGAGAGAAATGTAGTGAAGTGGAAAACTTTAATAGTGACTTATAAACATGGTGAAAAAGAACTTTAATAGTGACTTCTAATTCTAGTTAATTATAGGCCTAGTGACCTAGTGAATTTTAGATTAAGTGATTTATAGGTAGATATAGTGACTTATAGACACACAGTAAAAAACCTTACTAGTTTCTTGTAGACCTAGTGCAAAATGATTCTCGACGAGTGTGTGAAACTAGTTTCAACTATTGAGAACGCATTAAACTTGCTGTTGCCGCATGCACCCTTTAATAAAGTCAATAAGTGGCGAAATGAGTCTCTGCCTAGCTTGAAGACGGTCAAGAAGGAGCTCTGTAGTAGACCACCTCTAACATCCAATGAAAAACGAAAATACATCAACGACATCGAACATCTAGAGCGTCTCAAATCACCTTTTTATCTACTATCCACAAAAGGGAGTGGGATTCAGAACAAGCAACCGCAGCGTGATGTCATCAGTGATCGAGTAAAGTGGATTGATGTCGACAAAGCTTCCGACAGCAGAATTCAGACATGCGTCGTTGCTAATCTGATTCACAAAGATGTCCTTGCTTTCTTTGATCACGCTGCAGTTTTGTTTGTAGCGAAAATGAACGAGACCCTACATGACTTCACAGCTCTTTAAGTCAACGCAGTGCTCATCGCAAACTATCTAAAGATTGGTTAGGAGAAGCTGTGGTTCACAAATAACGTTAGAAGCCCCGTCTTGATAGAAATGGAAGAGTTTCAAGAGAAAGACTCGGGATAGACATTACACTCAATCGTGAAATTAGAAGTGAACATTAATAATCTGAACCCTATGAACGGCAGTTCTTACATTGATCTTCCTTCATCTATCAAGAGAAAAGAAGCGTGTGTGAATGTGCAAAACGAAGACGATGAGTGCTTCAAGTGGGCTGTATTATCAGCCATGTACCCCCTCACAGAAAAGGTGTTGCTCAACGCGTTTCCAGCTATAAGCAGTATAAGGATGAATTGAACTTTTCCGAAGTCAAGTTTCCTGTTGCCTTGAGAGATATGGTGAAATTTTAATGACAAAATCACATCTCCATTAATGTCTACGGAATGATTACAAAAAAGAAGAAATTTATAGTTACTTCTCTTTATTTCACTTCACAAAAGAGAGACCATCACGTGTATCTTCTCCGAGTAGAAGAAGACTATGTCAACGAGGACGGTAGCGATAAAGAAGATGTTATACAGGAAAACAGACGACAGTCTTTCAACTTCCATTACGTTTGGATTAAGAAATCTGGAAAAAAAGTTGATCGAATCTCAAAATTTCAAAAATCGAGAGAAAGTGCCATTTATTATATATGCCGATGGTGAGTTGCTATTGAAACCAGTCGATGACAACGTTCAAGAAAAACGATGCAACAGTTTATACTTTCAAAAACATGAGGTCTGTGACATCGTATATTACCGCAGCTGCAGCTACTGTGATTCGCTATCATTCTATGAGTCCTGTCCTCAAGATGTGGAACCAGCAAAGTTGTTTGCTCTGGAATTGCTGGCTGATGTCTTCGACAGTTTTCGGGAACAATGTGTCAAGTCTCACGGATATTTATATGCTGTTGATGATAAGGCATGGTAAGGAGAGTGGAGTGAGCCAATGCCCTAACTGATATGCCATTGCCAACAATAAGTTTATGGCAGTTTCTAATGAAAATGGGGAGATAATCTACATCATATATTTTGATGTCAACGACCTGTACGGTTGGGCAATGGGACAACCACTCCCTCACGGTGATATCGAGTGAGTTGTAAATTTGGAAAATTTCGTTGTCAATGTTCCTGACGATTTACCCATTGGTTATATACTAAAAGTAGATTTGTATTACACACCTGAACTACATAACGCACATAATAACTTGCCGTTTTTTCCAGAACACTCGAAACCATCAGGGTTAAGCCAGGAGAAGCTACGTGCTTCAAAAGTTACATAGATTTTACTACTGAAAAGAGGGCAGAAGCTCAACATGAATTTGAAAAGAATCTCGTGGCTATTGAATTAAGAAAGACGGAAGTTTTGTTTAACAAGCCAATCTATGTAGGGCTTACAGTGTTGGACGTGTCCAAAATCTTAATTTACGACTCTCACTATGACTACATGCGCAACAAGTATGGAAATAACAGTAAACTACTGTATATTGACACGGACAATCTAACTAACGAAGTGAAATGTGATGACATTTACGCTGATATGAAGACTGACATTCACAAATTTGACACATCCGACTATCCTCGAGTTAATTTTTTCGGAATGCCGCAAGCCAACAAAAAAGTTCTCGGCCTCATGAGAAATGAATGTTTTGGTAAAATTATTACGGAATTTGTTGGCTTGTGGAGCAAGATGTACAGCATCCGCCTCAACGATGAAGACTTTGTGAAGAAAGCAAAAAGTGTAAAAGCTAGCGTCGTTAAGAAAAGTATTACTTTAGATGACTACGTTGAGTCCATATAACGACAAACGATACCTGTTGAAAGATAACAACGACACCCTCGCGTGTCGTCATTTCACAATCATGGATGTCAACGGCGACGACGACGACGACGACGATTTTTTAACCGATAATCACCTAGAACTTTTGAATCTTCTTGTCAAAGACTAGTTTGTGAACAATTATTGTAAATAACTGTGAATAGCTATGATGAGGATTTGATTGATTAAGAACAACATTATACATATAATTCGATTCAATCTGGGCTTAACGTTGATCCAACGTTGGATTAACATTGATTCAACTTTGACTTAACGTTGGCTTGATGTTGATTCAACGTTAGCTTAACCTTAATTCAAAGTTGACTTAACGTTGATTGAACGTTCACTTAACGTTGATCAAACTTTGGCTTACTGTTGATTCAACTTTCGCTGAACGTCGATTTAACGTTGGCTTAACGTCGATTCACAGATTGATCCCTTCATATTACTATGCGTTCGCTTTTTAAAGGAACAGTCTAGGTGTACTTGGAGAAAATATCCACGACTGTCAGTAAGTACTTGTAGCTATTATTCTCGTGGGCATAGTAGCATTTGAATCAAATCTGCCTGCCGCGACTCGTATATACCACGCATTTCCACGCGATGACGTGAATAATTGTTTCTAGCAGGCTTATGTAGTTTTGTGGCTACTATCAATGTCTCGCATTGATTCATTATTATTGGTTCAACACGGATTCATCGCTCGTTCATCGTTGGTTCAACGTTGCACAGAGTTGATTCAACATTGCACAGAGTTGATTCAACATTGCACAGAGTTGATTCAACATTCCACAAAGTTGGTTCAACATCGCACAAAGTTGATTCAACATTGCACAAAGTCGTTTACTGGAAAACTACACCCTATACAGATGGGACAGAAAAAAATTGTAAAACGTTTCTTCAAAGGAACACTATCAGTTTTTACCATGTTTCTTCATCATATCTCACCTCACTTTGAATCCTTGCTATTCTTATATTTTTTACAGACACCTGAAACCATAGTTTTCAAAATTCAAAAACTACACTTTGTGCGATCAAATCATACCGTTTTCTCATTATATAAATCAAATCAAATATAAAAATAGCACGGATTCAAAGTAAGGTGAAATATGATAAAGAAACATGGTACAAAACTGATGGTGTTCATTTGAAGAGACGCTCTACAATTCTTTTCTGTCCCATCTGTATAGGGTACAGTTTTCCAGTAAACGACTTTGTGCAATGTTGAATCAAATGTGTGCAATGTTGAATCAACTTTGTGTAATGTTGAGTCAACTCTGTGCAATGTTGAATCAGCTCTGCGGAATGTTGAATGAACTCTGTGCAATGTTGAACCAACGATAAGCCAACGATGAATCAATGTTGAACCAATGATGAATCAATGCCCACGGGAATAATGGCTCCAAATATTTACTCACAGTTGTAGAATTTCTCCCCAAGTACTCCTAGACTGTTTCTGTTAAAAGCCAACGCATAGTAATATGAAGGTATCAATCTCTGAATCGACGTTAAACCAACGTTGAATCAACGTTAAGCCAACGTTGAATCAACGCTAAGGCAACGTTGAATCGACGTTAGGTCCACGTTGAATCCACTTTAAACCAACGTTTAATCGATGATGAACCAACGATGAATTCATGTTGAACCAATGATAAACCAACGATGAATCAATGTTGAATCAACGATGAATCAACGAGTTTTAATTTAACTGTGAACTAGTGTTTAGTAACGTTTAGTAATTACTAGTGTAATTTATATTATGCATACGCTCGTACTAACTAGATGTAAGGTTTTAATAAATGAAGAAGATATATATATTTATATATATAATGTTGATTTTAATCAATCAAACCCTCATCATTACTATTCCCAATTATTTACAATAATTACACAGGCCCACAAAAATGTTTTTTTTCTGAGTCTAAAATGCCAATATGATATTCCCATGTATTTTTCCCCGCTAAAACCAAATATGCAACCCGTTCAATCCCTACACGTCAGGATTTTGACATAACCTCAAAAACACCCAATAAACCACTGAAACCGCAAAAATTATTCACCCTGTACCATTTTCACCCTCCCCCCCTTTATTTGGTAACCTTATAACCTCATGGCTCCATAATCTCCTTATCTCGTAGAAATATAACCCCATAACCTCAAAATCTCGTAACCTTATTCAGAAGAAAAATCTTGTTGGGGAAAACAGAACAATTTCGTGAGTTTTTCTTGTGCAACAGAGTCATGAGTAAGTAGCTCTATTACCCCGAAATCCCATAACACCATAACCTCAAAACCTCGAAATCACAAGAGTTACATGAGTGAAATCATGAATCAAGGTTTACTTCATTACTATTTTTTTAAACCCCTCTCAGACGTCTCTGATACAACAGTATGCTTGTAGTCCAATATCTTTTTTGCAATATTTATGGAATTAAATTCTTTCGTGGTATGTAGTTTGTGACAGGATAAATGTTATTTCCCTGTCACTTTGAAATTTTCTTTTCTTTTCTAAAATAATCATAACAATTCAACCAAGAGCAGAAGTCACACCTCGACCCAGGAGCACTCACTTTAGTTGTTGAGAGGTTTGTTATTTACTCGTTGAATGTTTGTTTTCATGTTGTCGTCTGTCATAACGATTTTGAGGTTAACGGCAACAACAGATACAGGATCACGAATTGACGAGATTTGACCTGGCCTGCGTATTCTTAGCCTTAAGGCCGTATTTGAGGATGGTCACAGGTCACATGGACACAGGCCGTCACTTACTGCCACCATCTTGTTCTGGTCCCTGAGCGCCATATTACCAAGGCGTGACGTCACGGCTTGCACGTTTCGACCATACGGCTGATGAACCATCGAGTTTAACCGATAGGCGAACTACCCAGCCGTGCGCCATGTTATGAAGGTGTGACGTCACAAAACTCTATTTACCATTCGACTTTAAGTCCCACGATTGGGCAATGTCAACCTTCGAATATTAAAATGGAAAGAATAGGGTTTGTCAAGAACGGAACCGAGTGGTTGGCAACCAGTTTTGTCGGCAAAAAGTACCACACGTTCGTTCCATAAGGATCGGTATTTCGTGGAATCATGTATGAATTTTGAAATATATCTACGAACGTTGTCTGTTGTTGTACATTTTATCGCTCAGAACTGTCTTCAGATTTTAATTCTTGTCACATCTTAGTTAGCATTATTGTTTTGTAACTAGTTAGTAACTAGATTAATGACTGGCTATGTAACTAGCTTCCGCACTGACTCGGCAACCTTATCTTTCGTGAACGTGCCTTCATGCAACCGCCCCTCGAACCTACCATCATGGCGCGTCGCAACGAAGGCTTCACTTCTGTTCTTGGCTTCAAGGAGCACACAGCTCCTCTTTTTCTCGTGGTACCTCTAGGTGACGTAATCTTGGGTTTGATTTTTGTGATATTGGATATATATATTATACGATATTGGATTTGTGTTATTGGAGATTAACAGGGATGTCCAAGGTAACTTTTTTTGAATTCTCGGCAAGCGTCGCAATGGCTTGCTAGTTTTGGCCAACGTGGCCCCTTTGTTTTTTTTTACCACTGCTTCGTTTGGCCCTTTTAAATGTACTTGTTGCCAAGTCGAGTCAGTGCGTGTAATTTTCTTTTTCCCTCCCCCTTGCGTTTGGAGATTTTTTTCCCGTGAGTTTTCTTCATACGAATAAAGACTTGTGAATTTGTTAAAGTGGACCCTTTGGCCGTTGTGATTTCAAGAACCACTCCCTGAATGTTAAGAGTTTTCTTTGTTTCCTCAGCTTCCTTTCTTTTTTTTATTTATTAATAAATCTGTCGGGTAGATTAATTTGTGTTCTCTTGTTTGGGATATGGCTGGCGCCTACATCCCACGCGGCCGTATATACGTATATGGACTAACGCCTTTATACGTATATACGCACGACGTGTACCGAAATACGTAATCCGGACAACGGCCATATTTCTTTCATTTTTTTTTCTGTTCACGCACCAACTCGACCTCGAGAGTTTTTACAAATATTTTATGTGTCATTCAACCAAAATTCACCCCTTACCACGGTCTTTCCGATTTTTAGGTGGGAGGGGGAGGCCTTGATAGGCATTAATGATTTTAATCAAGATTTTAACGATTCTGAATGGAACTTTGGGATCGATTTTTACTACTTCCCTGGCTGCTCGGAGCGCCTTACTGATTTATAAAATTTTATTCGCAATGCCTTTTTGAACCCTATTATTACTGACTTGGCAGCTTGGAGCGCCCTGTATACCCTATGCATTTCACCTTGCCATGATGTACGGGAAACATTGATCCATTTATCGACATATTTCCAAAATTATTTTAATTGATTTATTCGAATATCATTGGTTTTATTTTATAATTTCTTCTAATGGTGTGCCTTATTTTGGAGATATCGTCGATAAATGACTCACTCGATTATTGATTGTTTTCATTGAACATATCGATGTTGTAATTGTTAACTCGAATTGTTTACATTAGTTGGGCATGATTTATCGGAAAAATACGTCCTGTTCCCAATTTATCCGACCTATCTCGTTGGATTGATTCCGAATTTCGAATTGATTTGTCGACCGCTGTCTTTCCTGCCTATTCACTGGAACTTTTATTGCCTTGAGTACTTTTCCGACTTCGAAGGGATCGATAAAAATCCAAAATGGCTTTCATGGATTCGGTAATCGACATAGACACATTTCGGGTGTTAAAGAATTCAATTAATGATTTAAACGACGATGAACTTTCTGAGGCATTAGAGTCCTTATAGTTGGACATTTCCGGTACTCGTAGGAAAAGATGCTCGCGCGTGAGGAAGGGGATTAAGTTATACAAGGGAATGTCATCCCGCGCGTCGGATGTTACCTTTTTAACAACCGACGCCACCGATGTAGATGACTAAGATTTGTCCACCGACAGGGCGACGACTTCGGTAGTTACCGCCAATCCAGTGACATTGACGATGGAAAGCATCGTCACGACCACAAGTACTACCACCTCGGCCACGGGGGTAGTAAATTCATTGAACCCCTTGGAAGTGGCGATTACCACGCAGTCCTTTGTCACGGTGATGACACCCCGCGAAAGCGCAGCGACTCTGCTAAGTCGTATTGGCTCCGGAAATTTAGGACTTTCGTTTAATTACGCTAACTTTTACGGGTTGCCGGGTCCCTTCCCACTCGCGGATCAATCTTCTCTCCTGATGAACAACGAATTCCCGATCCCTGATGCTTTTAGATTTCCCGAGAATCCTCGCAGAAACACGTTGAATCTGCCAAGCGTCCCCCGTAGCAACCTTACAGAAGACACCCGACGGGATAGTTTACACTTATCAGAAGCAATCCAAACTAGTTCGTTAAGTCTACCTAGCGTTCCCCAAGACACTCCTATGGAAATTAACCGCCGAAATACTCTGAACTTCCCGAGCAGGACCCGGTATAGTTCTTCAAAGATAACTAGTGCTCTTCACAGCACCCTGGATTCCCGCGCAACCCAGTCGGATCTGAACTCACTTCACCTTCCGGGGGTCTCGGTTACTCAGGCAGCACGTCACCAAGTTCAAACGGGTACCATTCCTAGGCCCACGCCCCAACGGAACACCCTCCCAGAAACGATTAGGATAGACAACTCTTCAGACTCCGAGAATGTCGCAGGCCACACGAGGAAGAGGCTTAACACGCATTTCAATAGATTCACCTCTCGTGAAGGCACTAGACTTGATAACTCGGTGAACACGAGAAGTGAAGTTCCTTTCGGTCGGCGGGGTAGTCAAGTCAATACTGATTTTCGAGATTCGTTGGGCACGAGACTGCCGCGGGGGCGCAACCTGGAACTCGATGAGTAATTCTACCGCGAGAGTGCTGATTACGAAAGATTAGCCCGCGCTACCCCCTCCCCACGCCGTATTAACAACTCTAGAGACCTGGGGAAAATTGTACTGAACTGGAAAATCACTTTTGACGGTAGTTGTAGGACCAGTGCTGAGGACTTCCTAACGCGCGTAGAGGATCGTACCAGGCTTACCAAGGTTTCCGATGACGAACTCTTGTTGGCTATGTCGGTTTTATTGGAAGGTATTGCGTTTAAATGGTTTAAAAACCATGAGTTGAAGTTTGCGAATTGGGGTCAGTTTAAGAAAGCGTTTCGGTACCGTTTTGGTGATGATGATTTTGAAAGACGCGTGAGAGAACAGATCTATTTTAGGACTCAGGGGAAAAACGGGCGTATAGATGATTACCTGACTAATCTAGAAGGCCTAATCAACCTTTTAGAAACTGAGATGCCGACGGTTGAACAGTTGGATTGGGCTCATAGGGGACTTAGGCCGGAATTTCGTAGGATGATTCGCCGCTCCCATTTCCGAACCTTCGACGAACTTTCGCGACTTGGTAGAGGTTGGGAAAAAGAGTGGACTCTTATTAAAGAATATAAGCCGCCCCTAACCCTGAAAATTCGTTCCTCCAAGAGTTTGCATACCGTGATTTGATGGCGCAAAAACCATCAAGGAACAGTTCTTCGACCATAGTCGAACAGGATTCGATTTCGGCAGTTAATACGACTGAAACTATTCTCGAAGCTAAAAACAAGTCTCCCAACGCTAACGGGAAGAGAGGGAACGGTAAAAAGGACGGAAATGGTGGTGTTGTTACAGGAAAGGGAAAACAATTAAACAATGACCCTACAAAGGGGAAGCAGCCGAGCTCGACAGCGCCCGCTGCTCCCTCCCCACCAACAAATTCCCGAGATAATAATCCTGACGCTTGAGGCGAGGTCATTTGTTTTAGATGTAGACAAGTGGGCCATTACCAGAAAGGCTGCGCTTCTCCGCGGAAATTGGTTTGCTAGGCCTGCAAGAGAGAGGGCTTCACTATTAAGACTTGCCCTGATTGCTCGGGAAAGGAAAGCAGTAGGATCGGTCCCTACTGCCTCTCAAAATCAAGGGACCGTCAAAGCTAAGCCAGATGTCTCAAGGCTCGTTATCAATTCCGTCTTAGCTGTGATTGATTCTGATAATTATAAGGGTCGTAATATACCGCCCGATGATTTTGTTCTGGGCACCGCGATTTCTGGTGAGGCTCCAACTGCACTCGTCGTTGAAGCCCTTGTGCATGGGGAGGATAGTGGTTCACCGCGTCCTGTGAGTGCGTTTTCTGATTTAAAACAGGAAGCGGCGAACGGCACCATTTTGTCCACTGAGGATACTGGCCTAAAAGATAGATCATTATCACTTACGTGCCGTGCTGTTAGGGATTTTAACTCGGAAAGTGAAACTTTGGACCTCAATGAAATACAGGTGGATCAGGGGTATATATAAAAATTTCCGGATGTTTGTCCGCCGCGTCCTGTAGGTACCTTTTCTGATTTAAAACAGGAAACGGCGAACGGTCAAATTTTGGTTTCCCAGAATCCTGCTTTAGGCGGAAGTACCTCATCACCTCCGGATGGTGTTATTAGAGATTTTAAACCGGAGTGTGAAACGATGGACTTCACCGAATTAAAGGTCGATGAGGGGTACAAAAAAAAAATTTCTTATCCTGAACAGATCGCCGGAATCCTACAGACTGAGTTGGTACGCGGTAGAGTGCACCTTAAGATTTCTATTGATTCCTTCTCAGTCGACGCTTTGTATGACCC